>OZ025242.1:13344060-13489060 GCA_964019155.1 Osedax fenrisi
GTATAAATTGACGCTATACAATGTACTGTGTAAATAATATGTGTACTATATATATATATATATATATATATATACTCTGTAATAACGTTATTATAATACTAATATGTTATATAAATAATTTTATTATTAACTATTTATTTTAACATATAAATAAAAGATTTACACTTATGTAGTGTATATGATTAACGCCCGACATACATAAATTATCTTCATTATAATATTTGAAGCTCACCTATTTAATTTCATTATAATATTTGAAGCTCACCTTTTTAATTGATATTAATTTAATTACATGTATTAACTTATTGCGTTATACATGTATAGCTTTAATTTGTAAATAGTGTGATCTATTTTGGTATCCCCACTTTGTAGAAACTATAAAAGTTATAAAGCATATTACAAATCAACTGATACATTATCAGTTTTATATTTAATTTGTTCTACGTGTAATATAAGAATATTAAATAATATAAAATAATATAAGAATATAAAATAAATAATACTTTTTTACAATTAATGTTATCAATATAATATGTACATATTTAAATTTCTTTGCATGCTAATATTCTTTAACTTATTAAAACTTATAAACACTATTTTATAGAAGTAATCTATATCCATCTAAACTCATGACAATACATCTAATATATTAATTGGTTAAAATGTATTAACTTAATTAAGTTTGTTACTATTATAACTAAATACATATGTTCGAACATAATAATTTAACTTTGATTTATAGCCACTCCAAGAAGTACTCCCTACATTATATTTTTAATAAAATAATATAACAATGTTATATATTAATCACAATCTTTAATTTAATTTAGTATATATATAATGATGATTCATGATAATAAATGCAATAGTAGTTAGTTTCAAATGTTGTATATAAATTTGTTCATATATTAATCACTGTTTAATTATGAATTATTATTATTATAAAATAAACTTATATGTTAACGCAGTTATTTTATTACAGTTAGCGGCCATATATTATTAGAGACCACGGATAATCTAGAGGGACATTGATATAACTTCTACTGCTATTAGAAGTTAATGATAGTCTGAGAAGAAGCACTGATTCAACAACTTACTGATTATTATTGGAGACTGGATATAATAAGCTATACATTTTGAAAATTCAGAGTACACAGTAAGTATAATTATAATAAATTTAATTTTTATTTATGCATATTAATTGTTCATTATTATATTTATAGGAATGATTACTTGATTATTAAATTGTATAAAGCTGATACAAAATGGAGGTCTAGACGAATGCGATATATCATATAAATTTAAAGTATAGTTATTAATTACTATGTTTGGACTCTATCGACACTCATATTATTAATATAGATTTTATTACGTATGTGAACATTCCATATATTATTGTTTGTAGTATTATAACTAGATGTTTCTATTGAAATTTTATTGTTATCTTAGGTATTATATTGGTATCTATATATATATATTGTTATTGTTATTGTTATTATTATTTTTATTTATATATATATATATATATATATATATACAGAGTGTAATTATTGATTGAAATAAATATTAAATCATACTATTAAAATGACATATATTTACTAAATATATTATATATTATTAATTATATCTTATCAATATTATGTTAATGTTTAAAATTTAGTATTGCCATAATTTTATATTTAATTATTTAAAAGATTATTTTATAATTAAAATATAGACTAAATCAGTGATTCCAAACTTTTTATCAAATTGCCCACTTTTATATACAAAAAAAAATTTCGCCCCCACCCTATTATAATTAATAATACATTATTTATAATGTATACATTATATATAAGCTACATAGTATAAACAGAATGTATTGTAATAATAATATGATATAAATATTAATGTGATCCTTGTGGTTGATGATATGTTAAAATTTCTTCTATGTCTGGTCAATATTTGTTAAGTATAATATCAAATCTCCTCTATTTATTATCTTTAAATGGTTTCTTGATTTTGTTAATATATTCATAACAGCGCTAAAATCTGTAAGTACATAATATTATAATATATTCTTAAAGATAAATAATTCAATAAACCTCTATCTACCAAATATGACGTAGGAAATGCCACCAAATACATCTTTATATATTTCAAATTTCTGGATATATAATTCCATACTTAACCCAAAATGAAACATAACCAATAGCTTTAAATTCTGCTTTATATTCATCATTACATTGAATTTCTATTATATTATCTTGTATAATTAGAGGAAAATCTGTAATGTCAGAATCTAATGGTGAAAGTAATAATGGTGGTAAGCTTAATTAAATATTGAAATCGTGTATTCATATTCTCTATTAGCAAGTTAAGGTATGAAATGTATTCCAGTTTATCATGTTCGTTGATATCTTATTCATTATTCATGTATTGTAATCCGGGACAATGGAGCAATTCATTTATTCCAAGTTGCTGTTTATAGATTTCAACCTTTTTTTATAAATGTACACATAATACTCTTTACTTTCACGAGATTTAAATCATTATTTATATAAAATGTAATATTGAATTTATATTTCACATAATATAAAACTTAATTATATAAATTTAATAATATAATCCAATTATATTTTAAAATACATAATATGAAATATTATATTATACTATACTATAATAATTATAGGGATAGATCCAACATATTATATAAATATAATATAATAACTTTGTAAAGATGTATTATTTATATTAAAATGTTAGAATATATCACTTACATAAGCCAGATCATATTTGATATTCTTCAGTTCTCAATGCAACCCAATATCGATTGTCTAAACATGTTCCAAAATTGAAGAATACAATTTATGAAACCTTGCTAGTCAGTTTCCTTTTGACAGCCATCGGACTTCAATGTGCAATAGAAGATGATTATATGTCTCGTTATTGTTATCACATAATTTTGAAAACATACTCTATTATATGCTACTTCGTTTTATTTTATTTACTGTTCTTATTATTATGTTTGAAGAGTGGTTTAATTTAACGCTCAACTCTTTAGCTACCAAATGTTGTCTGTGCACCTACACAATGGATTGAGAATAGTGAATGGTTATCTTTTTTCAGACGAGATACCACTCCAATAGATTTTCCTATCATCGAAGGTGCTCCATCTGTAGATATATCTACCAAATGTTCTAGTGAAATATTTTTTAATTCAAAATAATTCTTAATTTCTTCATAAACAGTAAGTCCTTTATAATTAATAATTAACTTGGAAAATAATAAATCTTCCATCATCTCTCCATTTTAAATAACCCGAACATAATATAACAATAATGACTCAGAATTTCGCTTTGTTGACTCATCAATTTGCATAGAGAATTGGTTTTCTTTTAAATAGTCATATAATTTAAATTAATTATTTTCAATATTGTCACTCATTAAATCAATTACATTTATTACTTAAAGAAATTTAATTAATCAATTTTTTAGCATTTTCATTTAATTCTGCTGCAATTTCTTTTATCACAGCTTTTATTAAATGTTCACCTATAGTATGAGGTTTGCCCGTTTATTCTATCAACTTTGCAATTTTATAGGATAATTTTAATCCAGTATTATTGGTATTTGTAACTTTTGAAAAACAATTATTTATTGTATTTCTTTGAAATAAATTATTTTTCAACAGTTCAAAATATTCTATAGGTTTACTAGTCTTATCAGGATGCGTTTTACTGAAATGGTCAATTAATCTTGAAGTATTCATAGCCTCATTGCTAAACATTTTATTGCTAAAATAGATTTGTTCAAAATAGATTCACAGAATCCAAATTTCAAATATTCCACAGAATACTGACGGCACTTCTTCTTGTTAGGCATACTTATTATATAAAATATCTATAATTGGTTATTGTATTATTATATGGGGATCTGCGAAGTAGCAAAAAAAATAGAAAACTAAAAAGTATGTGACGGGCGAACGTGAGAACTAAAGTAGGATATATGAATGCAAGAGTTATTGTGAATTAGTATTATTAGTATTATTTTGTTGTTAATTCATATACAATCCTTATTATATTATATTATATTATTAATATTTCAAAATAACCAAACAATCTATAAAACTGTTTGTATAAGTAACTTATCATATTCAATTATTTAACTCAAATGAAATGATATGGTGAACAAATATGTGGCGGGCGGCGCATGCATCTCAGAAATTAAATTTCAGTGAACGTGAGAACTAAAGTGGAAATATGAATGCATGTTATTGTAAATTAATAGTATTATATAATATAGTAATAATTAGCATTATATTATATATGACCTAGTTTTAAATTGTGCACACGATCAGAGCTTTTATTAGTAATAATTTATTACACATCTATACATGTGTAATTCGGGGACAAAAAAACAATATATATACACACACATCTTCACAAATTGCCCCACAAACGCCCCCTCCTTGAAATCGCCCCCTTACCGCACCAAAGGGGGCGGTAGGGACCCAGTTGGGAAACACTGGACTAAATAGTAAAATAAATAATATCATTTTGAACAATATATTAGTTTTAATGTTAGAATAAATTATGATGATTAAATAAAGTGTATAAAACTATATAAAATTAAGTATTGATTATTAAATACTCTAATAATATTTGTTTATTAAATAACAACAATATCTGTATCTTTTACATGTGAATTAGCTGCATACGAGTAATAAATAATATGCTATTATTTAGGGAAATTCATACTCTCAAACTTGACATTTTAGACTATTTCTTTTTTTATAATTAATTGTATCCAAATAGTAAAATATGAAAATAATAGTATGTTATCATCCTTTTTCCAATAATATCATTACTTTTATTCTAGTTACAATTTAAAAAATCGGAATGATTATCATAAATAATTTGTATTAAATAATATCCGAATTTGATTGAAATTTCCATGTTTATCAGACTATTTTATCTAATTTAACATTAAATTCACGTATAACAATTATATATAATTTTTTCTATCACTCAGTTATACAATATTTATATATACTATTATAAATGATTATATTTTATAGCAGATTATAATAATTATTTAATATTTTTTAAATTTAATAAATTGAATAGATTTTCTATTATACACAAGAAATAATAGCCAATGAAATAATATTGCTAAAACACGTAATAAGAAATTACGAAAATGTTGGGGTCAACCAATAGAATAATATTTATGATAATTTACGAAAATATATTAGCCCTATTTTATTTTTGGAACTTTGAACGTTTTTTATAAGTAGGAAACGCCCGCCACATTCTCATAAACACCACACCCTAAAAGTATTGTATGAATGAACATCTGAATGAATAATACAAATATTAGATGATATTTCATATATTAAAATCAAGCATAAATAATTAAAAAAAATCTACATTTGATGATTTAGATGATGAACTATTTAACTTGTTTATTTAAATTTAAATAGGATACTAAGTTATATTCTACTTTCTGGTTAGTTTTATTGATTGTTGTTTATTATATTTGTAAAATAATTATAATTATAATTATTAATTGTTTATAAAATTACGAATAATACACATATTTCGTGACATTTGTAATTCCTTAGAATAACAATAATATATCGATAACGGCTGCATTTTAATATATATATATATTTTTTATATTATCTATAAATTATTCAATTCAATAATATATATATATATATATATTATAAAGTGAAGTCTGTAGATAGGTATATATATATATATATATATATATATATATATATATATTATATATCGATTAATATAATATACATTTATGTCGAATTGAATTTAATTCAATTCGGTCATAATTTAATATAGCCATTGATATATTTCTATTTTATAATTAAATGTGTTATCATTTGTATACATTGTAATTCGTTTTGTATTTTATATTTGATATCGTTTAATTTTCTATAACAGGAACGCCTCTCAGTGAGATCGATACAATGTTGGTTCAATGTCTCACAGGGTTGGTATTATGCTGTATATGCTATATTGTAATTGTCATTGTCGTTATTATTATTATTATTATTATTATTATTATTATTATTATTATTATTATTATTATTATTATTATTATTATTATTATTATTATTATTATTATTATTATTATTATTATTATTATTATTATTATTATTATTATTATTATTATTATTATTATTATTATTATTATTATTATTATTATTATTATTATTATTATTATTATTATTATTATTATTGATTGATAATTTATTTAAGCAAATACATAGTCGAAAGTATAAAGTATAAATATTTGCTAACGATAACATACGTTATAGAAATAAACAAAGAATAATACGAAATTAAAAAATGAAAGAAATTAAAACGTTTTACAGTTACCGTAAAAAAAAACGAAAAATAATCAAAAGTAGAAATAAATTATAAAAATAAACGAAAATTGATCAAAATAGAAATAAAAGATAGTGTAAAAATAATCGAAAATAGAAATAAAATACATTATTTTGTAAGTGGCATCGAAATATTCATGTTCTACTTTAACTTTATAGAATTCTTCTTATATTGTACCCTGTTTTAGAAATAAATTAGTAGTTATATAGTTTAATATTTAAATGTTAAATTTTAAATATATTATAAACAGAACATGTTACAAATTAATTAAACATATACTAGAATGAAACAAACAAATAAAGTAATACTTACCAAAATCTGTAATAATAGTTGTTGGTACATTATTAATTTTATATTTTAATTGTATACTAAATTTGAAACACACATATTTATTTATTTATTTAATTTGAATCAGACATGCATAACAGAGGTCCATAGAATATACAATAATTAAAACTAACAACAATTAAACGAAAACGAAATCTAAAATATTATCTAAATACAGATTTATACCATAAGGTAAATAGTTGCGAAGGGCACAAGATATTATAATAATAAAGTTGAATAATTAACGAATTACGAGAATTTCGTATACGTTGATAAAGTGAATTATATGATTTACGTAGTTTAATTGTTAAATTATTAACATTATCATATAAAAACATCAATGACGCGCTATTTCGACGCTTATATTTCATCACTATACGATATGCGTTATTATATGCTACCTTAATTTTTTGCATGTTGGCCCTATTCGGTAACCATATACTACTAAGGTAGATATTTGAAACAAACGATTTAAATAGAATAATCTTAGTAGCTTTAGAGCAATGGCTAAAATTATTCGCTATCATATAGCTTTGTTTATATAGCTGTTTGATATTATTATATATATCAATATCATCAGACAAGTCTTCTGATATCCAATGTCCAAGATATTTATACGCTTTAACAACATTCAAAAGTGTATTACCTATGTATAACTTTACTGGATTATGTATAGATGAACCATAATAGATAGGCAAAATGACAGATTTATCTATATTATATGTTATGAAGTTATGGCCAGCGAACTCTTCACAACAATTTATCAATAATTGCAGACCCTTCAGTGATGGTGAGAATAGAGCTGTATCGTCAGCATAGCATAAATTATTAATTATCTTCCCATTTAAACAATATCCTGATTTTATTTGATTTAATTTCACAATCATAGGATTGGTATAAATATTGAATAGTAAAGGTGAAAGAATTCCTCCTTGACGGACACCATTCGAAACTGGGAAGCTATTTGATGTATTATCACCCCACTTAATATAGATTCTCTGATTTCTGTACCAATAATTTAAAAAATTTATTATATAAGATGGAACATTATTATCTTTTAATCTATGAAATAAAATATTGTGATTAATTTTGTCAAAAGCTTTAGATGCATCTAGAAAAGCTACAAATATATTGGTATTGTTATTATAGTAATCTTTTAAGTATTGCTTAAGTGCAAAAACACACATTTCGGTTCCAAGGTTTTTTTTAAATCCAAATTGATTATCAAGAGTAACCAATAAAGAAGATATTCTATTATATATCACCTTTTCAATTAGCTTACAAATAATATTGGATATACATATAGGACGATAGTTAGAAGAGTCATTCGATCTTTTATTTTTGTTTTTAATTATTGGTAGAATATAGGATAATATTAACTTTTTTGGAAAATAGGAGTGATGTAACATGTTATTAATGAGTAATACTATGACTTGGATAATAAGACTATTTGAATTAGAAATATGTTCTATGGAAATTCCATCAGGACCTACAGATTTACCACCTTTAATGGAATCTATAATAGATGAAATCTCAACCGTATTTGTATAAACAATTTCATTAACATTAATTTTATTATATGGGTACGGAATAGAATTAGTACTGTTAAAAATATCATTAAAATTATCAAACCAGAATTTAGTAACATCAGCTATACCATGTGCATTCTCAATGTTATTAGGAATAGAAGATTTTTTTTTCAAATTATTTGAAATTAATTTCCAAAAATTATTTCGATCACTGATTATATTTAAGGCAATATTATCAGCTTCTATTTGTTTACATAACAATTTACTATGGCGTAATTCATATTTAAAATGTTTTCTTGCATTAACCATATTGTCATAACATATTCCAGCTAGAGGTTTTTTATTTTGTATCCAAGTTAAATAATATGATCGGGCAATACAATGTTTTTCCTTAACAATACTATTCCATTCCGAACGAGCGTATTTACTATTATTAGATTCAAAACATATATCTTTAGAACATTTTAATAGTATATTTATTAACGAATTATATAAATATTCAGAGTAATTATGATTAATATCAAAGGAGTATATATGATTTATTAATATACATAATTCTACTTTAGTGTCAATATTGTATTTTAAAATTTGATTCCTATTCAGTCTATTCCATTTAATTATTTTATGAGTTACACATTTGTTAAATAATGATCTAGGGACATTATTCTGTCTAATCACAATAACTAGAGGATGATGATCAGAAATTATAAAATCGTAATCAATTTTAATATCAATTATAGATGTATGCATATTATGCGTAGATAAAATATGGTCTAACCAAGAACAAGATTTCCACGCGGAACTAACGCACGTATAGCTATATATATATATATATATATATATATATATACACACAGAACAGGTTATAAATAAAATAAACCAATATACCTATACAACAACAGTTAATAACAAAACCCAAGCGATGTCACTCCCTATCTCGCAATGGTAATACGAGAATAACGTAAACAAACAAGCTAAATGTAAACATTGCATTTTCGGCTGTTAAATAATAATTTAGCCATATATTATTATTTACAAGTGTAAATCCAATTTAACGTATCAACTTTAAAGTTAAATATAATTTAATATTATACTATTATTATACTACTATTATTAAATATAATTGTTCATTAAATATATACGTTAAATGATTAAAATAATTATATATAATGAATTAATTAATTATTTGTATTCAACATTATTTTTCAAATTAAATGTTTTTGATATTATTTAAGTTATTATATAATACATAAATGCATTTATATATTATAAATTAATATAAATATAACTATATAATATTTAAAAAAAAATTAAATATAAAGCATAATTATTAATTTAGAATAGATTATTTAATTATATATGTAATTATATGAGCCTAATAAACTTTATTATTAACTTATTAAATTTAACTTTATTATTAACTTACTAAAATTAAATCATTTAGATAAATAATTGAAATTATGAATATGATTTTATTATTGTTATTAAATGTGTTTAATGTTTATGATTGAGTAGTTTTCTTGATAAGACCCCGACGTACAAAATAACAAATAACGTGATTAGTAATTTCACAAACACCAAAGTAATCAAAATTAACATTATTTACAGTTACAATTTTAATAAATATGTTACATAAATGGTCTCTATATATTATATCATTTTGATAATGGTTAAATAATATATATAAATAATTTTGTTGGAAAAGCTTTTCTTCTTGATGTTGAGTCTCAGTCTCAGACACAGTATAAGTTTCCGAATCTAAACAAATAAGATAATATGAATAAAAGATCTGTATACAAAATATAGTTAAATATATCATATTATATCATATCATATAAATACATTATAGTACATTGCACAGGGAGGTAGACTATGCTATGATGTAACGTGATCATACGTTGTGTTGGAATATGATATTATGATATGATGGAACGTGACAGTACTATATGTTAAAAGTATAATATGATGGAACATTATAGTACATTGTACAGGAAGGTGAGACTATGATATGATGTAA
Source organism: Osedax fenrisi (assembly GCA_964019155.1). NCBI lineage: Eukaryota > Metazoa > Annelida > Polychaeta > Sabellida > Siboglinidae > Osedax > Osedax fenrisi. The sequence continues at coordinate 13,354,326 of OZ025242.1, forward strand.
CGTGATCATACGTTGTGTTGGAATATGATATTATGATATGATGGAACGTGACAGTACAATGTGTTAAAAGTACAATATGATGGAACATTATAGTAAATTGTGCAGGAAGGTGAGACTATGATATGATGTAACGTGATCATACGTTGTGTTGGAATATGATAATATGATATAATGGAACGTGATAGTAGAATGTGTTAAAAGTACAATATGATGGAACATTATAGTAAATTGTGCAGTAAGGTGAGACTATGATATGATGTAACGTGATCATACGTTGTGTTGGAATATGATAATATGATATAATGGAACGTGATAGTAGAATGTGTTAAAAGTACAATATGATGGAACATTATAGTAAATTGTGCAGTAAGGTGAGACTATGATATGATGTAACGTGATCATACGTTGTGTTGGAATATGATAATATGATATAATGGAACGTGACAGTAGAATGTGTTAAAAGTACAATATTATGGAACATTATAGTAAATTGTGCAGGAAGGTGAGACTATGATATGATGTAACGTGATCATACGTTGTATTGGTATATGGTATTATTATATTATGGAACGTGACAGTAGAATGTGTTAAAAGTACAATATGATGGAACATTATAGTAAATTGTGCAGGAAGGTGAGACTATGATATGATGTAACGTGATCATACGTTGTATTGGTATATGGTATTATTATATTATGGAACGTGACAGTACTATATGTTAAAAGTACAATATGATGGAACATTATAGTACATTGTGCAAGAAGGTAGACTATGATATGATATAATGTGTTTTATATATATATATATACATATATAATAAATTGTTACAACACTAGATATAACATAAAATAGATTTTACGAGAGATAAGATAATTTTGCGAGAGTGGTAGCGCTTGGAACAAAACATACCAATAATATTACGAAACAAATAATACAATACTTATCACTATAATCTGAAATAATAGAAAATTATTAATATTATATTTTAGTAATATAATACATTTGAAACATATATACAAAATATATATAAAACAAACAAAAAAAAATTAATGCTTCCTACTTTATCTGTAATAATAATGAATTATTAATTTTATATTATAGTATTTTTGAAATATAGATATAAAAAACCCGAATTTTCTATAACAAAAAATAATTTTTAACAAAATATAATACAGAACAAACACAAATAAAATAATAATATAATTCCTACGTTATCTGTAATAATAATGAATTATTAATTTTATATTATAATATATTTGAAATATAGATATAAAACCCCAAATTTTCTATAACAAAAACACATTAAAAAAAAAACCAGAAGAGATAATGCAATAATTAAGATACAAAATGAAACATAAATCAAAATAAAATTATAAATTTCTGTTAAAAAAAAGTTGTTTGTCAAAACAAATTTTATTAATTTTATTTTTAAAAGATGAAACAGATACATATTTTAATATATCATTATTTAATGAATTCCATATATTAACTGATCTATTATTAATTATATTTTTAATTTTATTATCATAATTATGTATTACCTACATTTAATTTTTTACAATTACCTCTAGTTCTACAATTATTCGAAATGTTAAGAATATCAGATATATTTATTTCTGTATAATTATTTGAAATTTTAAAAATTGTGGTTAGATCTATTTTTAATCTACTAAGTTCAACTGATTCTAATTTAAAATATACCAATCTCTCTATATATGATTTATAATTAGTATTTGATGAATGTGTATATCCTACGCATCTTGTAATTAATATTCTAGTAAATAATCTTTGCACTCTTTCAATTTGGTCTATGAGACTACGAAATTTACTAACCTTTGAAAAAGGTGACCAAATTATGGATGCATATTCTAAAATTTGTCTGCAATAAATTGTATATGCATTTAATAATGATCTATGGGATTTTGTAATAATGCATCTACAAATTGAATTCAAAGAAAAATAAGCTTTTTTACAAATATAATCAATATGTTTATTAAATAAATGGTTATTTTCAAATATTATTCCTAAATCTTTATAATAAGTAACGTTTTCTAATTGCATATTATTTATAATATATTTTGATGGAGTAACCTTCCCTAAAGTCATAACTGCACATTTTGATAATGAAATATTTAATTGCCATTTATTAACCCATTGTGAAAATAAATTTAAATTATTTTGTAAAAGAAATCTTTCACTCTCAGATGCGTAAGAAAAATATAATTTTGTATCATCGGCAAATAAATAATCAATATTAATTTTTGAAGAGAATATACTAGGAAGATCATTAATATATAATACAAATAAAATTGACCTAAAACCGATCCACGTGTTAATCCAGATTTTACAATAGAACTATTTGAAAAAGAATTTTCAACACATGTAATTTGAGATCTATTCGACAACAAATTATAAAACCATTTTATTATTTTATTAGATATACCGTATGATTTTAATTTAAATAATAGTTTTTCATGAGAAACAACATCAAAAGCTTTTGCAAAATCTATATATATTATATCTACACATTTTTATTATTCAATTCATTATACCAAAATTTAAACATTTTGTTAATTGTAATTCTGTGGATTTTCCACTTATAAAACCATATTGATATTTTGTTAATAAATTATTAGATTTTAAATAACAAATTAATTGTTTAGAAATAATACATTATAATACTCTACACATTACACATGTTATTGAAATGGGCCTATAGTTATTTGAATTTTTTTTTAAATTGGTGTTATTATAGATTTGTTTCCAATGTTTCGTATATTACCCGATAATAAAGATGAATTAAAAATAATATATAAAGGCCTGCATAATTCATTAGATAATAATTTTAACATAGAAGATGGTATCCCATAAGTTCCGAAAGTATGTGTAATTTTAATCTATTTAAAAATATTTTAATTATTTCAAGATTTAAATCAATATTATCAAATTTTTGTTTAGTTAAATTATAAAAATCTGGTAAATTTCCATTATCATTTTGTTGAATTGAACTAAAATATGAATTTAACGTATTTGCTTTGTCGAGATCTGAAAATAAAATATTATTATTCGATATATCAATTAGAGGAGATACTCCAGATTTTAAATTTTGTCTTTTTTTCATAAATTTAAAAAAACTTTAATTTATTTTTTGAATTAATTGCATTAATCTCTCTCTTAAAATATAAAGATTCTAATTCTTTGGATAATTTTTTTTTTGCTTCTATCCAATTATATTTATATTGTAAATTAGTTTTAGATTTTCGAAATAAATTTGTTACTTGCTTCTTCAATTTCAATATATTCTTCGGAAGTACCTGTTTTATTGTATTATTTATATTAGGAATATGTGATATAAACATTTTATTTAGAATATTATTAAAATATTCTACTTTTTGATCGATATTATAATCATTTGAATTTAGATATTCCCAATTAAATCTACACAGATGATATTTAATCAATTTTATATTAGCATTATTGAAATCAAAATTGTTTGATTTTAAAATCTGTTTACATGGGAATTTTTCAATATTTACATTAAATGAAACAGAATAGTGGTCACTTATATGTTTGTATAATCCGAAATAGTCTCCAATATTTATATTAGATAGTAATTGTTTTTCATTAGTACAAATTAAATCAATTATATTATTATTACGAGTTGGCTTATTTATTAATTGTAAAAATGAATATTTACTAATCGAATCGTAAAGTAATGAATAACTTTTTGGGTAACTAGGAAATGTATAATCTTATCAATTAAAAATTGGTAAATTAAAATCTCCTATAAATATAGAAGAATTATAATATTGTTGGGTTATATCAAATAATTTACATATCTGTTCATGAGATACTTCATTACAATTTGGAGGTCTATAAACACATATAAAATTAAATGGAATTTTTGAATTAATTTTTAAATATATATATTGAACAACTATGTGTGAAATAAAGTTTCTTACAGGACATAAACTAGATTTACAAAATATCGCTATACCTCTTCTATGAATTAATTTATCGTATCTAAATAGTATATAATTTTTTCCACCGATGAAATATAGAGAATCTCTATCATCTACCGTTAAGAAAGTTTAAACTAAACATATAATGTCATATTTATTAGATGAGATTAAAAGTCAAAAAATGGCATTGTATTTCTAATACTACGAGCATTAGCATAATATACATTTAAATTGTTATTTTTAATATTTTCATCTTTATTGCCAGTTAGTCATCTAGAACCTCTAGTTTTATTTTTATTTGTATTAATAATGGAATTTTTATAAGTAATATATGACAATTTCCATACACTACAATTATGTTCATCAATTGACATATTCCAGTCAATTTTATTATTTATAATATATATTAGTTCATAGGAATAACTACTTCTAGAATTATAAATACATTTGATAATTTTTTTACTTTTAATTAATTTATTTTTAACTACATGGTATAATATCTGATGTCGTTTTAGTGATATTTCATCTAGAGATATTCTAATGATTGAATTTTGTAGATCTCGTAATCTACATAATCGATTAACATTTGATAATATAATTTTTTTTGAGACCACATTATCGATAATTAATTTAAATGTATTAAATGATAATTGAACTATTGATAATACACACGATTTATTAATATCTATTGTTTTACAAATAATATTTACTAAGTATTTAAAGAAATTAGTTTTATCATAATATTTATATTGTGAATAATTATTTCATTATTGCTATCTATATTATTTTTAATAATATTTACTGATTTTACCAACTTTTCAGTAAATGTTTCAGAAGTAGTTAAAGTAGAGGTTACATTAGCGGTTACATTAGCGTATTATTTTTTAACAACAATAATATTACTTATTTCAGATAATTTGTTCAGATAATATTTCTGATTTTTGATAATAACATATTTAATTTTGTTTCTGTACTATTTATTAAATTATTAATATTACTATTATCAATAATAGTAGACGATGGTAATGAAATCTACGTTCCTCAAAAATGAATACTCGGGCACTGAGTTATATTGGTCCTAAGCTATGGAATTTACTCCTGCCTTATATTAGATCCATAAAATCGCATAAAACATTCATGAAATATATACAACAATTGATCTCATGAGAGACCTGCAGGTGGGAACCTGAAATACTAATATTGTTTGTCATTATTATTATATTTATTAATTTCCTTACAGCTTATTCTATTTTATTTTATTATTATTAATGGTATTTATTGTTTACCTACTTTTATTATTTGTATTCTATTATATAAACTTTTGAGAAATCATTTATGATTTATTTAAGTGTCTAAATATACATTCAATCAATCAATAAATATATATATATATACATATTATGGAATAATTACCTCTAATTTCTAAATCTTATTTCAGTTTAACTTACGTTTGACCTAAGTTATAACTTAAGTTATAAATGATAACAAAACTTAGTTTAGTTTACTCTAGTTTAATAAAACTTGGAATTAGTTTAAAATGTATGAGCTAAATCGAAGTTTATCTCAGTTTAAAAAAAATATTTGGATTAAACTGGGATATAATGATCACATTTGTAACTGGTTAAATATGGATGAAATATATTCAAGTTGGTTTCAGTTTAAAAAATTAATCAGGATTAAATTTGCAAATATGGTTACAACTAAGAACTATTTTTAATGGATGATCTCAATCGAAGTTGATAACATTTAAACACACAATTTGAATTAAACTGGGACATAATTATACAAATTTCAACTAGTTAAATACCAATGGATTAAATAAAAATGTATCTAGGTTTAAACAACTTTTGTGTATTAAACTTGTATATTTATATTCATGTTTAAATTAGTTAAATATAGATGGGTTAAATCCAAGTTAATCACAGTTAAAAAAATAATCTGCATTACACTTGGATATATGAATCTAACTCAGAACTAGTTTAAAATTGATAAGTTAAATGCAAGTAATCTCAGTTTTAAAAATGTAATCTGTATTCTAAGTTGTAATTAGTTAAATATGGATTTGTAAAATTAAAGTTGTTACCAATGATATCAAAGTTTGACTCAGTTTCCAAGTTTTCTAGTTATATCTAATTTATACACGATTAATGAATACTGGAATAATACTTTCTATCATTAAATGTATTATATAGATATATTATACTATTTATAAATTAATTTATCTATATTTTACAGATTACAATACATGAATAATAGAATCGATGAATACATATGAATCGAGAACAATATATTTCACTTATTTTAATATTACAAAATAAATATATAATAACTTATTTTAATAAATAATATTATAAAAAAATTGAATGTAACATATAGGTTAGAAATAACCTATAATCAGGTAATAATATATTCTATTGAAGTTAAATGATCTATGATTAATAAGAATACAATAATATGATAATTATAATTATCCTATATATATATATAATAAATGAAGCTAAAATGTACTAAATATTATCTACAAATAACTTGGTATTATTTCTGAAAATTACTAGCTTTAACTGAGTCATTTTTATTAAACCTAGTTATTTGAAACCAAGTGAAATGATTAGCTTTTTGAAAGGAAATGACAAACTTATTTTTCTGAGTATCATAGTAGACCTAATATATTAATATTTATTAATATAGCGTATTATTAAAATGTAAATATATAAATACAGCTGAACATATACTAAATCGTATATTACTTTACAGGTTTCTATCAAGAAAACTAAAGTATCCAGGATTCAAGCATTTATTCTATTGAATACTAAAACATATAATTTATATTTAAGCTATAATAAAATAGAAACAATCCATCCTAAAGCATTTTGGACCAGTGAATCTAATAATAAAACTATACATAATGAACTTAAATATATTAGTTTAGTTCATAATAAAATTATATACGTTACAAGTGGAACATTTGATCCATTGATTAATTTAGAAACTATTCTATTATTTAAAAATATTTTAAATAATATAAATAATAAATTAATTATACATCTTAATAAACTTAAAACATTTGATCTTTATTTTAATAAATTAACACATTTACCAACAAAATGGTTACCAATTAGTATAGAATACATAGATATTAGTAAAAATGCAATAGAATATTTGTCAATGGATACATTCGAAGGTGCATTCAATTTAAATAAATTTGAGATGACAATACAAAATATGAATATAGAATACGATACGTTCAGCAAGCTTACTAAATTAAAAACTCTAATGGTATATCCACGTAATTCAGGAATATGTACATGTACATATATATGGTATATAAATACATATATAAATGATAATAACGGTACATTGTGTAACACTAATAAAACTGGTTATGCGAATATTCGAGAATATCTTAAAGACAAATGTAAAGAACATATACCAGGTATATATGTATATTATATATATATATATATATATATATATATATGTATAATTTAATGCATTATATTAACTTTATTAATAAGCATAATTAAAAGTATTACTATACATACATTATAATTAAAAATTAGTATTACTTATATTTTGTATGATTTTTCATCTTAATATTAAATAATATTTAAAATTAATATTAGTATTATTATTATTATTATTATTATTATCAGATTTAGATTTAAACCCGGGTTATTCTAGAAGATATGGCTTATAACGACAATAATTCTTTAAAATAAGTGTAATTGTAATAATTAATAATAATACTATTAATTGTCTTAATATGGATTACCCGACTATATACGTATACATATATGTATTTACATATGATATATATATATATATATATATATATATATATATATATATATATTATATATATATTTATTACGATAAATGATAATCTTGAATATTTGAAAAAATGTTCAGTGGTATCTATTGACTTAAAATAAGCATTTGATACCATTGACCATAATATACTATTAAATAAATTGTATAATTATGTAATTAGAGGTATTATATTAGATTTATTTAAATCATATATATCTGATAGATATCAATGTATTGAATTTGATGGTGTTTTATCTGATTTAAAAAAAGTAAATTGTGGTGTTCCACAAGGTTCTGTTTTAGGACCAATTTTATTTATTTTATATTAATGATTTGCCAAATATATCGAAATTATTTAAACCAGTACGTTATGCCGATAATATGAATATAATTTTTTCAAGTGATACTATATCTGATCTAAGTGATTTAATGAATAGTGATTGAAAAAGTTATCATCTTGGTTAGCAATAAACAAGTTGACACTGAATATTGATAAATGTATTTTTATACTTTTTAATGTACGGAATATTTATTCAAGTAATACATTACCAATTTTTCTAAATGAAATTCCAATTAAACATGTATTAAATTATAAGTTTTTAGGAGTTTATATTGATGAAAAACTTGACTGGAAACAGCAATACGGATATGTTACTTCGAAGCTATGTAGAGTTATTGGTATAATAAAAAAATTTAATATTAACCTCAATTTAAATACTAGAATTTGTATTTTTAAATTATTATTCATGTCTCATTTAAACTATTGTTCACATATATTGGGTAATACTTTTAAAACTAATAAATCATATATTACAATTTTACAGGAAAGAGCATTAAAATGCATAATATTAAATACAAATATTAATATTCATGATTTCATGCAGAGAAATTTTATTTTTAAGTTTGATGATATTGTTAAATTTAATTCTATAAATGTATACATAGAGGTTTCTATAATAAATTACCGATTAATTCACAAATCAGATTTATTAAAAATAAAAATGATTGTAATACATTTATTAGAAAGGCATCTACAACTTCTAGAAACCTATTTAGTTTAAAAAATATTGGCGTAAAGTACTGGAATAATCTTCCAAGTTTATTAATTAATATTTTTAATTTAAAATTATTTTCGAAACATTTCAAAAAAATATACATTTAATTTTAATTTTATATTTATTTTATATTTTATTTAAATATTGTAATGTTTTTTTATTACATCCATATATATATATTGTTTGTGTCAATTTATGTGTTTATACCTATATTTATTTATCTTTTACATGACTAATGATAAATAACTAACGATATTAATTTTTAAATATAATCTTAAATGTATAAAACTTTGACTACTCTATTACTTATATATATATATATATATATATATATATATATATATATAATAATATATATATGTGTATCTATTTTATTTTTATGGTTATCTTTTATGTAAATTTTATTAAATGATGATTTAGATTTTTAGGAGTTTTTTTATATTATTATTTTAGTTCTTTAATATTTGTATTTAATAATTAGCAAATTTTTGATATTTTGATAATATATTAACTTGTTTTATATGTATATGATTAGTTTTTGGTGTAAAGCAAATGCTTACAATAATAGAATACAATAATAATATTTTTTCAAAGGTAAGTCTTGGGAACTACCTATTCAAGTATTGAATTACAAAATTTTAATTTTGCCAGTATATACGAAAATATAAATGTTATTGTTATACTTGTTTATTTAGAATTTTTAACCGACATTTTAAAAAAATATTTCAAAAATTTTTATTTTTATTTTTTTTTTATTTTAATTCATTTTATATCATTTATTACACTCGTTTATTGCTTTTATATATTTAAATTTTTCTCCCTTTTATCTTAATGGGTGAAAAACTTGACAAGCCATGCTTTTTCATTCACCCAGGCTTTATGCCAAATCTGATGTTATTATTATTATATTATTATTATTATTATTATTATTATTATTACATATATATATATATATATATATATATATATATATATATATATATATATATATATATATATATATATATATATTTATATGTATATGTGTGTATGTATTTATATGTATATAAATAGTATTATAGGTATACAGATATATGTATTATAACTAATACTATAATACTATCCATACCAATAGAAACATCAACAGAAAATGGGAAAACTTCACTATATGATCATACAACTATTGCTGTTAGAACTAATAATACAAGTATACATGCATCTATAGAATTATCAAGTGGAGATGGGCATACTCCACTATCTGACAGTACAGCTGCATTTGTTGATATTAATAATACAACTATATACGTACCAATAGAATCATCAACTGAATATAAGAAAACTACACTCTCTGAAATTATAACTACATTTGTAGAATCACTATCGAATCATACAACTATTGCTGTTAGATATAATAATACAACTATACACATACACACAGATGAACAAAGTAGAGGCGATATAACTGCACACCTTAATTATATAACTATATTTTGTTTTATAGTATTATATATGTATAAATAATATGTATATCATAATATATAATGATATACTAAATATATACAATTAATTATGTAAATTATATTTATTTTCGTTAGATATTTATATTTATTTAAATTAATTACATGTTTGTATGTCTACTAATAAATGGTTATAAAAATGGTTATACAAATAATGAATAATATTTAGTTTATATTATTTCATAGAGTTAATAATTATACCTAACATAATTTTGAAGATTAAATAATATATTCACATTAGTATGTTAGTATAGTTTAATTATGTTTTATTGCGAGTAACATATAATAATTATTAATAAACGACTATTTAATATAAATATAATATTGTAATGTGTAATATAATAATTATACAACGAATACTAAATAGTTGAATGAATACTTATATATTTTTATATAATTAATAAAGTAATATATGTTTATTTTTATTTAATTTAATCAATAATATGTAATAAATATATTAATTAATATATAATTAATAAAGTAATATATGTTTATTTTTATTTAATTTAATAATATGTAATATATATATTTCTAATTTTATATTTAATATACGTATAATATTATAGTTTTAGTTAACGAATTAATTTGTAAGTAATAATTTAAATATATAATATAAATTTATAAATGAATCTCATTAATAAATATTATTTATAAATATGTATCTAGTTTTAATTGTTTAAAAATAAAAAGGTTCGTAATTAAATATGACTAAAAGTTTGTAACTAATCAACTGAGAGAGTAGGTACACCCTAGTACATCCTAGATCACCCTAGTAAATTTGTATTGCTAGTTAACATTAAACTATCATCATAATATGTATAATGAATTAATGTTATTAATCTTGATTATTAAACATTACTAAAAATCTAAGGTATATGACACATTTGTTAGTAGATAATATATCTTACTTTATTTTGTATAATTAGATATAGTCTGATAGATTGGTATATGTTTATTTATGAAATATAATAGTTAAAGTATTCATATATGTATACAAAAATAATAATACATAAATAAATAAGTAGGTAGTTCCTAATATAATTTGAAAGAGTAATTAATAGGAATGTTAGATTAGTAAATGTGGAAATGAATAATAAATTATCCGAATATAATAATATTACAATTAATTAAAAACTAATACAGTATTTGAGTGTTATTCTGGATTTTTCTATAGGTGGGACTTATATTGCAAAGTATACTATTCCATACTATAGTTGCAGCATGACGAACATATATTTTGAAATATCTGTGTAGCCTTAACTTGCGGAGATGATGTACTTTTCTGGAAGACGATATTGATTGTTTCGAATCAATATGTTATATCAGATAATATTTTAAAGGATAGGTGACTTATAGTATAAACTTTTAAGAACAATCATCATACTATATTTATAGTTATATTATATGAATAAGTATATAACCATATTATAATATGCAATATATTAATTTTAACATGGAACGTAATGTATAAAGTATTAATATACAATTATTATAATATTTTAAAATATATGAATATAATTAATTTCTTATTTTATAAAAAAAATATATTAGATTAAAGATATGAGTATATATGTTAATTATGTATATTTTCTAATATGGTTAATAATCATAATTTATTTCAGTAAAATGATTTACATCTAATATTAAGTAAGAGCTTTGTTACAACATTAATTATACATTTTATTAGTAATAAATACTTCCTAATAATGCATACATTTTAGTAATATTTATATATAATTTATTTATTCTCCAGCACCATAAGTAAGACTAATACGTATGTATATTATTGCACCAGTACTCGTGTACATAATCACGGATGTCCTCAATGTTATATCATTGCTTAGTATATGTTATGATACTTTACTTGTTTCCAACATCTCTACAAAATATATATTTAAACGATACACTGATGGTGATTAACATATTTACTATTTTATTACTAAACATAATGATCACGATATCATTAATTACTAACTGTATTTCTGATCTGAGGAAGTCGAGCCCTCTATCATCTTGTCTCTAATTATCATAACACTATGAACTATTTATTATCACTTATATATTGATAGTAATACATATATGTGTATTTGTATAATGAAATAAATGTGGACTGAAATAAAAATGATTGTTTTTAGTTTGTTAAATTAGATTATACTTATTCATGTTATGATAAATGCAGTTGTACTCATAAGATAATTATAATTTATTTAATACTCTACTTCAAAATCTTTAATAACTATATATATATATATATATATATATATATATGCATTGTTATGGTAGTATACTATATGTACTTGTATACCAGTTACGAATAGGTACCTATATTTAAATAACAATAATGTAAATATTACTTTAACTATTACTGTTATTTCTTAACATGTTACGTTGAATAGAAATACTTATGGAAATTAACTTTAAATATACGTATATATTATAAAAATTACAAAAATTCATTTAAATTACATTAAATATATAATAAAATGATGAAATATATATATATATATATATATATATAAATGACAAACATGAATTCAGTTTATAGACAAAGTATAAGTAGGGGTTTACATCAATATATGCAGTATCATTTATTATCGTATGTATTTATTCGGATAATAGATATGTGTATATATATATGGTATATATATATATATACAAGATACAGTTGTTACTAACATTGAAGTCATAATACAAACATAAGAGAAACATAGCAATGCTATTATTATATTCTGAATAGATAACGTTACTTAGTCTCTTAGATTTGTATAGTTTGCTTAAATCTTATAAAGGTTGACAATATCAAGAAAACTAAATTATAATGTATATATATAATAAATAAAATATAAACGTATTCTTAGGGTTTCGTAACAACAAAGTTAGCCAGATGGGTAGGTTGCAGTCAAATGATATATTGCATAGATATAACGTTAGTACGGCCATATATTAGTCTATGCAACTTTCCAAACTATACAAATCATACCCTACATAGTCCAGAATACGGCTGAAAATCCGGACATCTCAGATTCTGAGTTAGAGGTAAACGTCACGTACATCTCATTACCGCTAGATTCATAGTCTCTAGGTATGATAGATCCGCACACCTTCTCAATGAGTTTAGCATTGTCAGAACTCCCGTCACGTATATTTACGTAATCACTAGAACAGTCGCCATTTTCTATCTACGTGTGTAGAATAGATGTTAGGTTACGCTATAATTTATCGAAATTAAATACAATAAATTAAAAAAAATTCAAATAACGATTACTTAATATTAATCATACCTCAAATTTAAGAAAAGTTAGTAAAACTCTATGCCCCTTTTCGACTTTTATTTTCCAAGCGCAATTCATTTCAGGGAAGTAGTTATTCGGGAAATTTGGGCTACTTATATTTCCGGACTCCATTTCAAGTGTACCTCCGCATGATACTGGGAATGAATTGTTTGTTAGAGATTTATTTAATTATTTCTAACTATATTTCATGTACAAATGTTAGGCATATACTTTCGATAATGTGTATGATGCAACCTATAGTATTATTAATTATAAATGAGAAAAAAACTTAATTATAAACACAGAAATAAGCAATATATATATATATATATATATATATATAATATTTATAATATATGTGTATATTTGTAAAATAATAGTAAACATTAAATAATTTATATATAATTTATAGATCAATTACCATATAAAAGTAACTGTTACATATTAGTCATAATTGTACTTAGTTAAAGGGAGAGGAACTTTCTCTCATTTTTAATATCAGAAAAAATGTTATTACAATTTCAAGCCAGTGTTATACTTAAATAGTAATATATCCTTATAGTTTAATTACATTCCAAGGCGAAAGTAGTCTAAGATTTAATATCATCTTGGAATGGTTAAATACCTGGTATCATATTAATAGTATACTATTTACATATATATATATATATATATATATATATATGTATTAATACATAAAATAATTATTATAGATGTATGTATATCATATAATATTGGGTATACTAATTTAAGTATTAGTTTTATTATATTAGTATTAGTTATATTGTATTGCATAGTGGGTAAAAATATAGTTAAAATATGTATAATGAATGATGATAATGATACATAATGTATATGATATGTAACATGCAAAATGATATATAACATGCAAAGTGACATATACATGATAAGATGAATACGAATACGTTTGGACGAACCATTATGATTGACTTTGAACCTGAGCCAATTAGTCACAGATCTATACCGGAACCAGATCCTACTGGTGGAGCTAGGTTTTAGCTTCAGACGGAACCTGACCACGGCCGAATATCTCAGACTAGTTCTCGGCATCTCTTGGCTGCAGTATTTAAGTATCAACTTCGACCCGTGATAATGTCCATCCCTTATCTACAACGTATATTCTAGCTGACAGATGTGTACAAAGTTAATGAACACTCTATGTCTATATCAGTCAGTAATGAAAGCGTATAGCAATACTCGTGATAATGACTAGCCCTCGCATACAACTTATATAAATCTTACTACGAACATTGCGATACTAACAGCTGTATAGTTTGTTATTGTTCAACACAGATGATTAATTACGTTACTAATGCTAGAATTAACGACTTTGCAACTTCCTCAAGCATGGCACAGGGAAAATGTGCTAATTGTGTATCCCAGAAGTATTAACATATTGGAGTAAAGGATAATATGTTACTACTAATATGTTGTTTATATATGATATAAGGTTAAATATGAATACTTTCAATAATCTAATTGTGCATATAAAATAGTTGATTAATTTCCCATAAGTATTTAATAAGCATTATCTGTGCCGCATATATACCAATCTGAATATAAGATAATAGTGTTTATATATATTACATAATATATTACATCCATTACAAGTTATACACAAAAACTTGCAGATAAAAAACTAAATGAAAAAGAAAAAGAAAGGAAAATTAAAAAAGTAATGCATTCAATACATTACTATCCTATTCTAAATAATAAATATCAAGATATAATGAATAGGTAACCTCAATGTAATCGTTAAGTTCGCATTGTTCGTCGTTGCTTAGAGACGAATTGAGATTGTCAACAATGTAGTCAAGATGCCTATATTTGATGAACAGCAACACTGTTAACGATACGTGTTCGTCGAGTGGAGCCGATATTCTCCATATGCACTCCTTCTGCAATTGTTAACATGATGATGGTTATTGTTAGAGATTGTGTATAGGTGTTATAAGTCATTAGACATAAAAGTAATCAATGCCATATATTGCAGATAAGATAGACTATAAAATAATTGTAAAATAATGTCCTGAAAAGTATTATATAAGCATAATATATTACTAAACTAATAAAATAAAAAATTATCTCACTTTCATTATTTAATATATATATTTCCCTACCTAAAAATATATCGTATAAAATGGAGAATATAGAATGTGCCTTATGTTTGTTTTTATTACGAATATAGAGTATACATTTAATATATTATACATATATTAACATATAATTTAAAATGTTAATAATTCTAATTTATATATGTATATATAAGTTAAAATATATACTACATTTTCATTATTTATAATACATACTAGTGTATCAATTGTCGAAACAAGTATTTAAAATGTAACATATGATATCATAAATAGTAATAAAAACAAACGGGGCCATATTAGATACAGGTCGATACAACAGTTGTTTTCTATAAATATCATAAACAGTATCATATAAAAAGGTTGATTTGATATTATATAGTTTTTAAAGTATTAAGTAAAATAATATATAATAACATGTAATACATATTACATTAATAATACTTTTTTTTGTATTTATAATAGCATATATTTACGTGTAGCAATTGATATTTCTCCACTAACTAATCTACTAGCCTCGGTAACAGTTTCTGTAGGGTGAATATCAGGAGTCCATATGACACCATGTCTATGTTGAATTGTTCTTCCGCATGCTATTATAATGATAACAATATAGGCGAAGGAATGATTGGCAAATATATATATATATATATATATATATATATATATAATAATAGTAATTCTTATTATTATTCATTGAATCACGTAAACACGCAAAGAATTATTTGGGAAAAATAAAACGATAACGTTCTCTATTGTGTAAAAAAAATATAAAAATACAAAATATACAAAAAAATATATATCAGTTGAAATTAATAAAATAATTTTTTTCGAATTAATAACAATACATTATATTTAAAATATGAATAATTTACATTAGTTCATAATGGTACAGGTAATGCATTCCATAGATCGGCTACAGCTACATGACATTTTGTTTACTTTATTCTTTATAGCGTGTATTTCCTCTTTATTAATAGCCTAGTAGAATAGTTTTGTAGAAATCTCTCTAGTAAACTCTGAATTATTGGAGGTCATTCAAAAAACTCGTATGACGTTCTTCAGTGCTTACAAATTAGTTTTAAATAGCTGAAGGTAGATCTCTCATACATAATTAACCATTTAGCATTACATAATAGATAATCGACTGATTCATGGTCATGTAACTTTACGCATGAAGGATATAATATAGATAATAACAGTAATATATATGTGATATAACTAATGATTCTATTAAAATTTTAGAAATTCCAAAGGTAAGAATTTCCTTATTGATTGTATTTTATATAATTGATAATTAGTTGAGTTACACATATTATCTGATCGGAGATATTTAGGTTATCATCAACAATAATACTTAAGTTTTTGATATTATTGCAAGGAACAATTGTGATAGAATCAATAATAACAGAAGGAAAAACTGGTGATTTTCTATATATATTCAGAAGTTGAGTTTTATTCATATTCAACATTAAGCTATTTTGTACAAATTAATTTTTAACCATATTTATACAATTTGTTAGAGCTATATTATCAGATGAATTTGCTATTATTGGAAGCTCAATATACAATTGAATATCATCATCAAAAATTTGATATTTACTGACGGAAAATTAGATATAATATTTTCAAGATGCAAGATATAAAGAGAAAATATCAATGGCCTTAATACATTACCCGAGGCATCCATAATACATTTTACAAGTAGATGAATAATTGTTATCAATTTTTATAGAAAATATTCTTTCAGATAAGTACGATTTAATCCACGCTTTTAATTATTTATCTTTAATTTTCAATGAAAAATCAAAGAAGAACTACTTTATTTGTTATATTACCATACATAAATATTATATATATATATATATATATATATATATATATTTATATATATATATCGATACATTTTCTTTTTTTAATTATTTTCATAGATTTAAAATATAGAACCCTACATTTAATATTTAAAATTCTCAATTTGGTCCGTCCTTATATATATATCACTTGGAATTTAGGTTAACTAATATACGACATTTAAGTATATCGGTAGAGTAAAATTTGTTGAACATAATGAAAAACATATATATAATGAAAATGCATAGAATTTATATAATATCAACATTTGAACATTTGAACAATACCATTGTATTACTTGAATACCCTAGTTATGTCACCTATTACGTACGTGGTATATATCATATTATACACGGGTATTGTATCAGAGTATATATTGGGCACATTTGAAATGATGTATGCGGTATTTTAATATATATGTATATATATATATATATATATATATATATATAAGATAACTATAAATCATTTTTATGTGCCGATGATACAACATTACATTTTTCAAATACATCAATTTTAGATTTTTTTTAAAATATTCTATTTAATATTAATAAACCATACTATTGGTTAAATGTATATAATAATAATTATACTAACTTGGACATTTATATAATAGGTTTGTTTGTATTATATCTCCTTTACTTAGTGTCGTTCCTCTCCCAATTCGGTTAAATAAACCAGGATCACTCGCATTTTCTATTAAAAATGTGTATTATATCATATTTGTTTTAAAATATGTATTTTATATATACATATATATATATATATATATATATATATATATATATATATATATATATATATATATATATATTATTACATAATAAAACTAATCATCAGTAAACATATCTGTGTAGATGATTTATCTCCTACGAGAATACCCTTATAATACTTCATAATTATACATGCATAAAATAATCCATTTCATAGTCCACGTATTATACTTAGTCCACTTATTTCGTTTAATTCAATATAGTTAATAATATTAACGTAATACTATTTGTTCACCATCATTTGAATGTATTTTTATGATTATTTCTAGAAAATAAATCGACTTTTGTGTGAAATATAACTTTACATATATGTTCGAAGTACCCGATGTTATATATATATACAATTTACTTTATATTTTAATATAATATTAATATAAAATGGTTTTTAAATATAATTAAAATTATGTATCCTCATGATAACTGAATTAATCTGAGAATATTAGATGAATATAACATGTTACAAATAATCAAATAGAATATAAGCATTTAGAATGGAAGGATAACAAAGAAAATAATCATATAGATAATTATTATTATGATAGTATATTAGGTAGAGATAATATAAACAATATTATAGATGTTATCTTTAAAATATGAAGATAATAATTGAATGAATATAAAAAATCGTATTATAATATGAATTAAAAGTAGTACAGTAATAAAAATGTTCGCATCTGAAATAAATCCTAAAGAAATACTTTACATAATCATTAAATCGTTAGAATAACATAGTATTTGTTGCACTATATCTTTGTTTACAAATATATGTCCTACCTACCTATTACATTATGTATTGCTTTTCTCCATTAAGTAAATTTAAATCATCATTTTTACAATATAAAGCAAATATGTTTAGATTCACCATACTTTATATTAATATAATGTATTATATTAATATAATTACTAATACTACTAAATAAATATTATATTATACTCTTAAAAATTATTATTATTTACAAATATGTGTACATTTATTATACAAATATGTTTAATTGCTTAATATATTTATTTTTATGCACATTTTATAAAATAAAATGAAAATATATATAGCTGGAATATCGAAATATATATGACAATACTACTACTACTATTATATTAATAAATATAATATTATAATACTATTAATAAATAGTTATATTTGTGTAATTAGATCTCAAATTGTTAACCTGTGACTAGTTTCATGTTGTATCCCATCGGATAATGCATTATACTATCGAAATCGTACGGTTCTCCCAGAGAATCCTGATCTTTTGATGCCTTCAAAAAATTCCCGTCTATAGTTTGTAATGTAATAATTCATAATTATACACTCAAAAACACATATGTGTTAATATATATGTATATATATACAAATATTTATCAATATATGTTGATAGTAATGTTATGCAATATAATCTCTGGAAACACTTTCATATTTAAATTACTATTAATAATGTACCGTATTACTATATACTACGTATTATTCAATTATGTAGTCATAATATCATATAAAAGATACGCACTAGTATATATATACATATATATATATATATATATATATAATAATATAATATTCTTACTTTTAGGGTAAATCATTATTGCACTACCTATATTAAGGGATTACATCACTACAAGTATTGTTCCTGAAATTTGCAAAGGGATACCTTACATTGTCATTAAATTTGCTGTATTTTTCAGTAATATGTATATAATATTCGTTTATAATATTCTGATATGTATTAATGTTTCAAGTTATAGTATTATAACAATACGTAGAGGTTACCTTATTTAGCCTATTGTCACGTTTATAACCTATTCACCTGTATATATTAACTTAAAATACAAACACGCATGCCTACTCCAGTATATCACATATTATACATACATGTTAGATAGACTATAGTCTATCTAAGTCAATATATGACAAATTCATATATGACACTTCTATTAATATATATTCGGAGTGTAATTTTCCTCTTATGATGCTTAGTGGTAAATACATCTAAATATAATATTGTAAATAGTAGTCAAAATACAGCTTATCTCACGATATCCCAACATTTAAAGAATCGAATAAATGTTCAGATATATCGAATTTCTAAGATATCTAATTATTCTTAAAAATCACACCTTAAAATCTGATTTAGCAGGATTTCAGATATATATATATATATATATATATATATATAGATATTCTAATATATCGATAGTTACCCATACAATATTATATTTCAAACTTTTTTTGGAGACGACATTCCAGTCGATGTTGACGTACTGGTCGCGGTCTTTCCTCGTCTGCTCATGCCGATAACCCATAGCGTGGCCCAGTTCGTGTAGTATGATGCGTATAGTGTCGCAACCTGGAGGGATGGATACTATTTGACCTTTGTTCGAGTTAGAGTCTACTCTTCCGATACTAGAGTAACATCTGTGATAGGGTGGTAAGGTGTGAAATAAAGAGCAACGTGTGTATGTGATGCGCCGATATCATAACACACATATTCAATATTATAATAATAATAATATTTATTTATTGAAATCACAAATATATATATTGAATACAATACAAATAGCGGATACAAATATATTAGTTATATATACCCCTCAATAATTCATAACTTATACATTTTATAAATAACTGTGAGGGTCCCCGACAATTAAATACATATAGTAACAGTGTTTTTTCTTATGTTTTGCTTTATTGTTTATTAAGTTATTGATAAACACAAGAGAAATACAAGAACTGCCTGGAGTCGAACTCGGGACCTCTGGCTTACTAGCTTTTTTTGCCATAGATCCCATAGATTGAATCCATTAGCAAGAACAATATAAACGTATAATAATATCTTATTATTATTATAATTATAATATTAACAATTAGTTTATTAATTAAGGATAAACAACAAATTCTATAATAATTTTATTTTTATATAACAACATTTTCAGTTAATTATATAACAATTATATATTATAGATATACATTTTAAATATATATATATATATATATATATATATATATAATATTTACTATGTCATAATAATATAGGTATTTATTAGTAAATAATGAAGGGATTTACGATTATATGTAATTTGACCGAGTTTAAGAAATTATGTCTTCAAAATATTTCCATATATTTAAATATTATAATTTATATCTCAACAATTATATATACTTCACAATTACACATTGTTGATCTGACATAATATGATATAATATTACGCAATACATTACTATGATTCATAGTTTAATTATAACATGATACAGCATATTCTATTGACTATAGTAGATACTACATTCATTATCAATTTGTATTATAGTATATGTGAATATGATTAGGATATATAATTTATATTTTCTGGTAAATCTAGTCTTCAAAGATGTATATGAATTAAAATTACTATAATATATAGTAGTTATATATGCTATTTAAATAAATAAAAAACATATTGAATAATACTATTCAAAGTGAGAGAAATGTCATAATATTTACGTTGTCCGCAGAATTAATATTTACTTAGTGTATACCATAAGAAATGATTATTAATCAAATGTTAATATTAATAGATTCAACTATTACTCGTACATACTTTTAAAATAATTTACGATGCAAATAATATATATATATATATTAAATACCTGTATGGCTTAGTAGGCAAATATGTCAGACATACTTGCGGTAGGTCACGGGTTAAAATCCCTACCAGATCATTAAAATATGTGTTAACATAATATTCAATGGTGATTATATATAATTATATAAACACACTATATATATACAATAAAGATCGACTATCGTTAACACCACGGATGTTTTAACATGAAAGCGGCTTCGAGGGACAATATAACCTTATGGTTATAAGTCAATTAATATGTCGTTTAAATTCCTGGATAGGATTTAATCTACTACTATGTAGGTAATCGTGTTTAATTTAATAATTACCTCTAAGTATGAATGTTGTGCGATTATATATAAATATATGTATTATGAACCCTTTATTATCGGGTGACATGATGATGAATAACGGGTGGTACTGTTGTCTCCTAACGAACGTCACGCAGGTGTTCAGTTCCCACACCCGCATCGATCGTATCATCAAACGGGCCGAACTCTCTGTTGGTGTGTGTGATACAGACAGGTCACGTGCATCGTGCATCGGTGACGTAATATCACACGTGATCACACTAACCGGTCACGTTGTCAGCGATTACGTAAGGTAATACACCGTCCGTCCATAGCGTAAACTGGCGATGTGTGGATCTTTTAGTTCGTCTGTTCTCTGGTTTTCTGGGTTTCTGACCAATGGGAACACCGCTAAATGTGAGATTGACTACTTTAATAGGGGTTCTATCATAATAGTATATATATATATATATTATGTATTTCTCAATTATTTCTTAATATATAATATTCACATTTAGTTAAAATAGTATTCACGATATGATGGAACATGATTGCACGGTTGTAGTACTGGGTGATGGAATGTGACAGTACGATATGATGGAACTTGACAGTACATTGTGCTAAAAGGGGCAGCATGGTAAAATGTAATTTCTCAATAATTATTTTTTATAACATAATTAATTTAAATCAAATTAATAATATATTTTTATTTCTAAAATACACCTCGATCATGCAATTTTCTAATAATAACCCAAAATTATCAACTATTCGCACACACATCGGGCCAAAACGGCTAGTATATATATATATATATATATATATATATATATGAACATACCAGATTTGGTTGACATTTCTTGAATAATATTAATCATTTGGTAGACATGATTATTTGGAGGACAATTTCGTGTCCACCAAATAGTTTAGGGCAATAATTTATCACTTTTGGTATACATTTGACTTATAATAAAATTATATAATTAATATATAGGAAATAAAGTTGTATATTATTTATTAATAATTTAAAAATCAATAGAATAGGTAAGTTTAAATAATGATTTAATTTTCACTCTATATATATTGGATCCATAAAAATAACTGTTTAGTAGACACACCATTTTCAATGAAATACGTAGTATTGTTGGATATATGTCTATAGGGAATTGATGGATTTATACTTTATATTACATATGGATCATATATATAAAATAAAAAAATAAAATATTATATTAATAAAAAATATACATTTTAATTAATTTATTATTTATTTTATTATATTTTGAAATAATAAATGGAATGATTCATAAATACTAAGGTAATACAAGTATTTTTATTAATTTAAAATTTAATATTTAAAATTTAATAATCTTAAAATATACTTTAAGATTATTATTAAATATATACTTAACATTTAAATAGAATAATGTTTAATTGTGTATTAAATATATAATTATATATATCCATAATCATGTGTATTAAAATATAAATATTTATAAATACTAAGGTAATACAAGTATTTTTATCAATTTAATATTTAAAATTTAATAATTTTAAAATATATATTAAGATTGTTAAATATATACTTACTATTTAAATATATAGAATAATTTGTAATTGTGAATTAAATATATAATTATATACATTCATAATCATGTGTATTAAGTAATTTATTAAGTAATTTATCGTGTAAGAAAAAAAATGTAAGATTTTAAATTTTACCAGGTAACATTTTTAAATATTCTATTAATAATTAAATTAATTGAATTGGGTTTTACCAATAGTAGTTTCTAATAGTACACATACTATTAGTTGTTATTGTAAACTTTATATGGATAGTTATATTCAATATACTAATTAAATATAACATTGCATAATAGGATTATTATAATTATTATTATAATCATTATTATATTATAATGATAATCATTATATCATTATCATAATTATTATGATTATAGTCAAAATATAGTTTAAAAATAATCAACACACTAAAAGCCCACATACTTCATTATACGAATTAGTAATTATATAAATATATAGTATTCATGTCATTATATAATTAATATAATATTATAAGAATACTCTGTAATTTAAATAATTCGAATAAACATGTTACGGACATAGACTCTATCAGTGATATAGTTTATCATATAGTCTGATACGTTAATATCAAATAAGGCCGCCGATTATTATTATTATATTGTTAGAGTTCAATTTTTATTTTGGGGTTGTTTAATTTATTTGGTTTTGTTTTATTTTTCTGTATTTTTTAGCTGCATTATAAACTCTGACATTATTATAATAACAATCGGCGGCCTGCTTTAAGATAATTCCTATAATAGACTATATCATAGAGTATTACAAAAATCACGATATTTAACCTAGTACCAGGTATATTATAAAATACATATTATATTATAAATTATAATTTATAATATATAATAACTTATTAAATAAGATATACAAAATTGTACATAATTTTTTTTAATTTTTATACAACCTTATATTTATTTACATTTTTAATATAATTACTACTATATATTTCAACTATATATATATTATATACATGGGAATACAGACATTAGGCAAACATTAAATAACTATAAATATCAAATGTCACAAATGTGGCGCAAGGTGTATGTATCTAAGAGCGTATAATGTACCACTATAGTGCATACGAAAATAAAATCTTAATGAGAAACATGTATATATGGAATAATTCCTTTTGAAAAATATATTTATAAACCATTTGTATTAATATATATATATATATATATATATATATATATATATATATATATATATATATATATATATGATATTTACACATGCGAGTACCATCCTATTTGCATATTGATATTTGTGGGTTGTTTGATTTATTTTGTTTAGTTTTATTCTTCCGTTTTTTTAACAAGCAAGCCTTGTGCACCACGTAATGTTACCATTTAATTTTTACCTACCATCCGTATCATCCTATATATATATTAACCTTTATATGTAATAACATATATATTAACAACATTTTTAGATTATTATATTATTGAATGTATTAAATATTAACAGGTAATGCCTTGTACTTATTGTTATATATTGTATTTATTTATATGCGACGATATTGTACATCTACGTGATATCAGCGAATATACGCATAGTGCCTGGTATCATAATGCACGTACATTCCTTCCATCTCGCATGACCCCCCCACGCGCAGACGGCTGTGTATATATAGCGGACTGCCGCTATGTATAATCACTTGAAGAATAAGTATAACCAGTACATAAGCCTTGACGTAACATCAATAAGCGTCCAACCTCACGTCCAATGAATATCATCCTGCCACTCCAACCAGTGAGAGCACGTTAGGAAACATCTACCCCCACGCCCAACGACTATAAACAATCATGAACCCTACACCAACTCCTTCCTTCGATTGGCACAATGAAGATCGGCTAGACGAGCTGAAAATGTTGTTTAACATTTTCTTTACGTCCTCGCCATTGCCCACTACATCCGGTATGATATCCTGTACACCCTCGCCGTCACTCACGACCTCCGTGACGCCCCAGCCACTACCCACGACATCCGGTACGCTTTTGCCCTTGCCCACTATATCAGGTACATATTTGGTACGCCCCAGCTGTCACCCACGACATCTGTGACGCATCCGACATCACACATAATACCCAATATGTTCTCAACGTCACCCGTGACCCTCTCGATCTCACCCACAATATTCGTGACCCCATCACCATCACCCCCACCATCCGTGATACCGTCAGCACCATACACAACGCATGTATTGTCATCCCCATGGCCACCTCCAACATGATATCCTTAACCAATAGGGAGAAGAGGGGATGTTATATATTTTATTTATATATATGCGTCGATATTGTACATCTACATAATATCAGTGCATATACGGCTAGTGCCTGGTATCACGACGCACATACAATGTACGTTTCTGCCGTCTCGCATTACTGCCCCACGCTCAGACATATGCGGTGGTCCGCTATATATAATCTCTTGAAGAATAAGTCTAACCAATTAACGTAAATAAGCCTTGACATTTTACTCCCATATATACACACAACTTAACAGTGTAATATATTAGTATTACACAACTTAGACAGTGATTAATACATAACAACAATTTATATATATATATAATAATTTTATATAATATATTATATGTATACACAAATATCCATGCATATATATATATATATATATATATATATATATATATATGACTAATGATCTCATCTTCAACAATGATGGCGTACATACCGACCCCAAGTGTGAGAAGTTAATTCAACAGATAACCTCACAAGATTCTCCGCAAGCCATTGATAATTATCATTATCATAATTATTACGCGATACCTATGAATTATAATTCATAGTTATCGCGAACTACATGTGGCCCTTTAATAAAGACCTGTCACACCTTACGATACTTCTATGTTAACTTCTCAAAAAATATGTCGAATACCTAATATATTCAATAACATGGAAGAATAAATATACTACTCTATCATATTATGCCACAAAGAAGAAGATAACAATTCAAGTAGATGCTTCATACGATTACTTTGACGCCTTCCTCCTACATCCATCCAACAAGACGAAATCCCATCACCTTCGCATCTAAGATATTCAGCCCCGCTGAGACTCGTTATGTAAATATCGAAAAAATGTAAGCGTAATATTCGGAATCGAATGGTTTCACATTATTAAGTCTGACCACAAGTGCAGATGATCACCAGTTTTGGGGTCAAATACACTTTATCAAATACAAATACAAATATTTATTACATTTTTATACAAATACATATTATCAAATACAAATACAAAATACAAATATTAACACATTACATATTAAATCATTTGATCATCATTAAGGAGAATACGTAGAATTAGAGTAATGAATGGATAAAGGATATATGAGTTCTAGAAAGAGAATCTAATATAAATATAAAATACAAATATTAAAATATTAAATATTAAATCATAAAATAATAATTCATATAGAATATTTAAAATTAGAAACGGGAGACGAAACCCTTCAAGCCTTACTTTATTCTGTATAAGTAACCTCTATTGCCATATGACACACTGACGCACTCATGGCAATACCTAAGTATACATTTTGTCCACCATAACAATATCACGTACCTCATTATATTTGATTTTTATACTCAATTCCCATTTATATACACTTTGCGTGCGCCCATAACCAGCGTAACCATTGTAGATCATCTAAAACATGGTATCCTAGACCGGTTACTTAGCGACATCGGAGGACTATATTCGTCACAAGCGTTCCGAATATTTGCCGAATATAGATAGTTCCGAATGGGGATTCGACCACGTGACAAGTAGGCATACCACTTCCTAAGTAACGGCCTAGCCAAGGAACCATGCAGAGCTTAAAGATGTCTGAGAACTTCCAGATGTCGAAACTTCTACTATGATCTAAACCAGTAATTATCGACACAAAGCCCCACCGAACTGCTCTACAGCCACAAGTTAGCAAACCCTTTACCTAGCACCTACCCCGTAGACTTGTCGAATGAGAATAAATTATCATCCAATGTGTCAACCACACGACACTAGTAAAAAACAAGACTCATTGTACCTGTCCAACATAACACCCCTCACAAACATTCACCAGCGTGACCACATATCAAAGACATGGAAGCCAGCTATGTAACATCTCAACTCAAGAAACTTCGGAGTTACAACATCCGCAGTATGGATTGTTCTACCTTCGGGAGAAATCTATGAGATATCCGCCTTACTTCCCAGTCGACGCCCTGTCAGGAGGTAGTACCAACACACCGAGATGCATCAGAGAATCACTCAAGACCTCTTGCCCTACCCTCTACTCCACCGATACTCGGTTCAGATGTAGTTATTCCCCTCCATAGTGTGTCATTACATTCTCATCCCAGGGATATCGCACTCACAACTAGTCCGTTGACACCCGGTCCGGATCTAGATAATCAAACCCCGTCAACCGTAGCGCTGCGTTGATCTAACAATAATGTACGACCCCCACTTGTAGATATTTAAATGTATAAAGGGGGTGTTATATGCCTAAATATATATATATATATATAACTACTTATTATTATAATCTATATATTTATATATATATATATATATATATCCATGTGCCTTCTACATATATGTATTCCTACCAAAGATACATATATAATGTTAGCGCTCTAAATATAGATACCAAGCTATTATTTAATAGGAATTTATATTCGCCAAACTTGTTATTGTAGCCTATAGACTGTGACACAGTCCGATACATAATTATCTGTACATCTTATACACATCCCTAATTATTATTATATATATATATATATATATTTATAATGTCACATATTACGACATGGCTGTTGTTCACAATAAATCTCAGTATTATTATCCTCTCGTTCTTTCAAATATAATATTGTGTATAAACTCATGGATTTATTATACTTAATAATCAGGAGCCAGTTATTCTGGAAATAAAATATTTCCTATCACTATCCAGAGACAATCTCTGGATAATTCTCAGTAAATCGGGTTGTTCTGGATAAAAATAATTATCCTGTCACAGCAAAAAAAAATAGCCTAGGATAGATAGAGGATGGGTTGTTCTGGGAATTGTTAGCTAATTTTATTAGCGTAGGACATTCGAGTAGCTCTCAAAATATATTTGTATAAAACTTGGATAATATTATGGTAATTAGGATAACAAATAGGTGTCCTTATTAAATTTATAATACATAGGATCAAATATTAAAATATGAAATATAGGTCCTATATAATCCTATACTATATATATATATATATATATATAATCCTATACTATATATATATATATATATATATTTATACATAATATAAAATATAATAATGAACACACTATATAGTGTTTCGAAATAATTTCTAGTTCAATATATTTCATAATATATAATATTTTTAATAGATATGATAATAAAATATTAAATAATAATATTAATATTAAATAGAATTTTATTTGTTCTATGTTTTGTGTTATATGTGATAAGTATGCTAATTATATAATGAATATGCTTTTTCCTTGTAAAAGACTTTAAAATAATGTCTAGTAAATAGTATTATTATTTATATTAAACAAAATATATATTATAAAATAAAAAATATACCACCTGAGGGCATCGTAGCCAGACCTTCTGCATTGCATACTGCAATCTAACAGCTATACTACCTATCCAATTTTATTAATTATGTATAATTACTAATAATAGTATTAGTTTTGATTTAATTATAAATAGAATTAGAATAGAATTATTTTTCATATAAAATTATACTTATTATTTTCTTATCATATCATACAAATAATATTTATTATATCTAGAAACTATATAGATATCCTGTATAATTGTAATATTATAATTAATAGTATGCAACTGAATAACATAAATTGTATTAATATTTACTTTAAGTAATAAGTATATACTTATTATTATAATAATAATAATTGCATAATAGACTTTTAATAGCACCATAATTATTATAATAGCATGACAAATTAATAGCAGCATATTATATTAAATTATTTAATAAATATACATTTACAGCACAATCATTGTGACAATGTAAACATTTGAGGCTATTATATATGCTATTATCATATTATAATAATTATAATTATATAAAGTTTATAATAAACTATTCAACAAATATTATTTCGATATTGAATTGATTATATAATTGTACTTATATTATAAACTATATGATAGTATACTTAATTAACCCAGGAAACAGTTATAGCCTCATAATTATTATGATAATAGCATATATAATAGCCTCAAATGTTTACATTGTCACAATGATTGTGCTGTAAATGTATATTTATTAAATAATTTAATATAATATGCTGCTATTAATTTGTCATGCTATTATAATAATTATGGTGCTATTAAAAGTCTATTATGCAATTATTATGCTGCTATTATCATAATAATTATGATAATAGAAATTTAATTATCTATTGATTATACTTGAAATTAAATGGGCTTTCCGAAACTATATAGAATATAATTTTGAATTTGAATTAATTATTTTGCGAAGCATATCCTTCGGAAAATCTTTGTGTACATCCTTTAATAATCGAATTATAATTAAGTAATATTTAACTTAGGTACATAATTATATTTTGAATATTTTTAAACATTCAAAAATGAAATAAGGATTATATAGAAATATTGCTGAGCTTGATCTCAGCTAAGATATGTTTACAAAATCACAGAGTAACCCAATAATACCTATAAATAAGGATTGTCTCTGGCCAATCTCAGAGCAACCAGCCCCTGGCCCAGTTAATATGTGCCAACTTTCAACATAGCTTATTTTGAAAAGCCTTTCAAAATATTTTTGTAGGGTTATTTTGAGCATTTAAAAAAATTCAAATAAGTTTATTATTATTCATCATCACTTTCGATTTATATTATATAATTAATAACTATCATATTATATACTTAGTATAATACTATATATATAATAATAATCATACTATTATTTTGTATTCTATAATTTATCAATACTTTATTAAATTTGTGAAATATAATTATATTCTAATTCTATTTATAATTAAATCAAATATAATACTACTATTAGTAATTATATATAATTAATAAAACCAGTTAGGTAGTATAGAGGTTAGATTGTTGTATGCAACGCAGAAGGTCTGGTTACGATGCCCTCAGGGGGTATATTTTTTAATATAAATAATAATAATTTTAATAATATTACTATTTACTAGAAATTATTGTAAAGCATTTTACAAAGAAAAGGCATATTAATTATATACTTGCATACATATCATATATATAAAACAAATAAAATTCTATTAAATATTAATATTTTTAATTGCAGATGTACCATAATGGAAGCTATTCTATAAATTCTTTTAATTAATTATATTTCTATAAATCTTCACAAGTTGTACTTATAAAGTGAATCTGATTATAATTATTTATTAATTATTAATATTATATATATCTTGTTTCGAAAACAACTGTGTTCTTTCTTTATGTGTAATAAACTAATATAAAACCATTTTCCTTTCAGGTTAACTATGTTTTGATGATCAATTAATTATTTATTTTACATATATATTTTGTATTAAATTTTCACTAAATCTGCTTACAGATTCAATTTCTTTTTTAATATTTCGTAACACTATACAAGATCATATTTTAAATATTTGTGGAATATACTACATTTTGCTCATTCTCAACATGTATATATTTTATTTAAATTAATAAACTTATATATTTCAATAAGTAATAATATATAGAAAATGTTTATTGATATGTGTTAAAGGTACTATTCATTAGTTACATGTAAAATAACATCTTTTCAAAATGTATCCACTTATAATATTAAAGTGTTTGTAATAATTATTTAACAATCTTATTATAAATATATTTGAATTTATTTTAAATAATGATTAACAAATAATATAAAAATGTATCACTAATTTACTACATATATATAGAATTAATAATTTATACTGTTCATTTATACATATTGTGAAATTTAAAGAAAAAATAAGTAGTTAATGAGATATACAAAATAATTATTCTGACTAAATCAAGTTTAAAGTTTTTTTTAATTTAATTCTCACACTATATATAGTTACTAATATATATATTATAGTTTAAATGATATTAAAAATAAAATTATACATATACAATTTATTTTAATTATATGTTTGCACATCCTGCAGCATATGAATTGTCTTGATGTTTCATCTTCTTCTTCACCTTTGTAGCATCCAAGCATCGTAATCTGTCTTGTTGTACTGCATATTCTGCAACCGATTATAATGAATATCCTAGCAATCCATCAAATGCAGATGAATAGGCCTGCATTCCAAAGTTAAATGTTCATATTTTGCTTTCTTGTAAACACAATAATCTTCACATAATTTCAAAGTCAATAACGTAGCCGGTGTAGTCGATAACTGTAGCAAATAAATTAATTAAAATCAATTGAATTCATATAATATATTCACTAAAGAATTTGAGCAAAAGTTATTTAAAAAATAAATATAAAAAAATAATCCATTGAATATGAAATTAATTATATTTATTATAATTTACTGATATTAAAAATAAAATACATGAAATTGGATTACGTAATAGAAATTGTAGACTTTAAATAGATATATAGGGTATGTAGTAGAAATTGTAAATAAATAAAATAAAATATAGAGTATATATATAAAGATATTACATGGTTAGTGATTGATATATATTGAATATATCAGATTTATAGGTCAATTAAAGCAATGTAAATAGGTGGGTGTATACGGTAAGTGAAGATTACTTATAGAATAATTGGTATATAAAACCCTGTAGAAGCAAGATTTATCATGGATAAAATTGAAGTAGTATGATGTAGATAGCGAGGAGTGGGAAAGCCGAAGATTGAGTTTATAAAATTAATATATTATAAACATTTTTCTTAAGAATCAAATATAAATACAAATATTAACACATTAAATATTAAATCATAAAATAATAATCCCTATCTCTATACCAGATTGCATAATAATTAATTGAAATCTATTTAAAATATATTTGATATCTAAAGAAAATCAATATGATAAAAAACTGTAAACAATATACTGGTTGCTTGGGATATTATAAGTTATAATTTATAACACCTATACATTTTCTATATAAAATATAAATTAAATTCATATATATAGTTTTTATCAAATACGAAAATCAAATGCAAATTCATCCAATTACTGGAATGTAGGCTTAGATTATGAACGGAGATTAAGTGAGGTAGGTAATAGCTGGTGTAGAAACAAGATAGGATATCAACAATTAAATTTTACGTGTCACATGGAATATGTCATATGGCGATTTGAATATCATATGTATATAAATTTGAATTTTTTAATAGATATTAAATAAATTGAACAATTTTTAATCAAAGCAAAATTTTATAAATATTAATCATTAATTTGATATTTTGAAATCGATAATATATAAATGTTACTAACTTTATCATATAGTCGATTTCTAGAATAGAATCCTGACCATTACTTTTATATATCAAAATTTATTATTTGATAAATCCAGCTTTAATAATAAATTTCCTAAATCGATTCAATAAAGATTATATATTATTATAATAAAAAATAATGAATATATATTAAATAAAATTAATAAAAATAGAATAATACATTTGATTAGATATATAATTGAATATGATATTTTAATAACAAATAATGAATATACATATATTTAAAACAAATATATAAATAAACTTTTATTTTATATAAATACTAATAATGAATTACTAACATGTTTAAATAAAGGATCTTTTTTAATAATGTCTTGACCATCATGCATTTTAGTTATAATATTATTGAATTCTGGACCTTTAGTGATTTGATATTAACTGGTATAGCTTTAGAGTAATTTCTCTTTAATTTGATTATAAAAGTTCTTAAAATAAATGTACTACATTCTGTATTAATTTAATTGATTAAATATGTAATTTATATAATTTAAAATACAAACCGTTGCATAAGTTTTCTATCCTACATGTTCAATTAGTATGCCTTGAAATTTACCGGCAGCAATCAAATTTGTATTATATTCCAACATAGCTTTTGTTTTTACTCCAAAAAAAGACTTTTCTTAAATGTAATTATTCATCACCTGTAATTAATTATATATTTGTATCTTATATATTATGTTCCATATTATTATACTACTATATTTAATATTTGTATGTACATGTGTGTACATCAAAATATGTATTGGATACTACTGATTACAAAATAAATAAAGTAACATTAAATTATTGAAAATAAATTAATAAATTTATAATAATACACCAATACAAATACCATATAAATAATTATTAATTAAAATATTATTATTTTCAATTACAAAATGTTAATAAATAAATATTATTGACATGTCTAAAATATAATATAATTTAAAAGATATTAACAAAGATTTTGCGAATCAAAGATATAAAACTAGCTACCTACGCAACATGATTAGTATTCATACATCCCGCTTCTAGCAGCAGTATCGAAATCGATTTAGATTTGCCGCAATTTGCATACTACAATGTTTTCATTACTCTATTAAATTACATGCAATATAAATTAGCTTTTACTTGCCACATAGATATTCATAGGATTTAAAACCAACATATCCTATTTCTATATATTAGTAATAAACACTTAATAAAATAATAATTTAAAGCATATTATTTTTCATTTTAAAAGTTTGATACAAATTTACATTATAAACACATAGTTTCAAAAAATGACCTATATAGGTGGTGCTGTTGGTTTTTGTATACAAAATTTAATTACACGATTTCTCATGAGTGTTATATCTTTCATTAGAAAAATCTTTGATATTAATATGAACAAATTTAGTATCTAAAGTTGGATATTGGATGTTAAATAATTATATACAATTATTTATTAATTATATATTATTATTTGGTATCCAGTGTTCTCGTGCGAAGTGATTTCATGGGGAATGATATTATACGGATTGGTGATTTCGTGTGTAGTTTAAATTCTACTATTTATAAATAATTATTTATATATATTATCATTTCACATGAGATCATTCGCCACAAAATTACTTCACACGATATTATTGGTATTCTATTATTTAACTAATTATTTTTTATTATATTACACATATCAATGGATTATATAATTAAATAAAAACCATTCGATAACTCCTGTTCTGTTTTGCACTTGATTCTAAAAGATTATTATCATAAAGTTAATTATATATGATATTATAGATTAAATATATATATTATATATATTATGATATCTATAAGTTTTAATGTTAGCATGATACTACTATAAACAGTGAAATTAACAGATATAATTAAGAAGAAATTTACAAATGATAAAGAATACAACCATACAAATGTAATTGTGGAATTATAAACTACTAAATACCAATACAGTATTAATATAAACTGCGAGATAATAATACCTTACAAATGTAAAATAATTATACAATAGGCATTATCAGTGAATTATTATTTAAATATTACATATATATGTATTATATAATAGTGTTTAACATAATATATATTATGTAGTAATGTAAACAATTTGATTATTTAGATTAGAATATTAAAAAAGTATTCATGGCATTAAAGTAGTAGTATTAATATTTTTGTGTACGGTATTAGTATAGCAGTTATTTCATAATTGGAATTTTCTGTTTTTCTATAAGCAATAAATATTGTATATTAAGTAATCATAGTATTATTTAATACTTTAAAATATTAATAATTTATTACTATAATATTAATAAATATATGAATTATAATATCATATATATATTATATAATATACACAAGTATGTTAAAAATGGTTTTCGCCGAAGATTACAAATAAACTACCCTGTTTGGTTAGAACGGACAAACGGCAATTGTATTTAAAACTATATTTATTAAATTACTTTTATTTCTATATTAACTAATGCTGATTGTATATTTTTCATAATGTATAACTATTATATTTTTAACAATATTTAATTTGATATGGTATTATAATAATCATATAATATATATACAGGAGAAGCAGGCCGCCGATATATTTAAGAACCACCCATCGATGTAAATATATGTTACGCTTGATTTCACACGCTAAAATATTCCATATGAGTAACATACATACGTTGTTTATGTGTATTATCATATTAACACAAATATATATTATAATTATATACATATATATTATACATGTATAATAATATTAATAGTAACTGTACGGATTATGGTCAAAATCTTCGCGATTGATGCGCGATTTGTACGCACGCCAACTTATTTAGTGATTATACAATAGCTTATGGTTGGCCATTATAATTTTCGTATGTCTATTTATAGACTATCGGCTACGCAACGGCTTATCATTAACATTTGTGTGTGTGTTTTATAGGCTCACTCGGGATGTAATGCAGCTAAAAATACCTACCAATATTAAAACTAAACCCAACAAAACCAAACCAAACAAGTGAAAATAACTAAAACTAAACATATTAATGTTTGTACAAACAATCATACGGCGTATGATTCATACGCTATTGTAAATTCACTAATTCGAATAAACAATTTTGCAGGCATTCAAATCGCGAAACTTTTGACCAGGTACCAACTGTACAATTAAATATTTGATTTTTTATTAAATTTCAATTTGTACTATTAGAAATTATAAAACTATAATGGATAACATATTGATGGATTATATTATTATATATATATATAATATATTAGTTCTACTTGCAATTAAACGAAATTTCTAAAACTATATCGATCTCATGTGTACGTATTATATTCGAATAATAATCAAATGATTTCTAATAGTATAAATTAAAATTTAATAAAAAAATCAAAGTTATTAACAAATATTTAATTGTACAATTACTATAACGGATAACTATAGATAGATATATATATATATATATATATGGATTATATTATTATACATATATATAATATATATTTGTGGATTTGTTTAATATGATATAATACACAAAAGCATTTATGTATGTTACTCGTATGGAATATTGTAGCGTGTGAAATAAAGCGTAACATATATTTATTAATTGGGCGGCTCTTATATATTAGTAAGACCGCCCAAATTGAACTCTTAAATATATCGGCGGCCTGCTTCTCCAGTCACCATATATATATAGGTTGTGGTTCATAACCGGCGCCAAAAATATATGACTAATAGTTTATTCGATATCGCAGCTCACGCTTTCGGAGTTGAAACGTATATATATTGAGAGAGATACGTACTTTATATATACACACACACACACATACACACACACACACACACACACATTTATTCACGAGTTATTTAACAAAGGAATTATGACTATAGTTATATATGGAATCATAGGTTTATAGTTTACCTTAGGCTAGATATAGCAATAACGATCTAGGTCAAATACTATCTATATATTATGACACGTCTATATCTAGAGGCGGGAGTCTCAATTGCGAAAGCGCGCGCTCCGATATTGAATAAAGTATTAATCATAGATTTTTGGCGCCGGTTATGAATGTGTTCCATATATATATATATTCAATGAATAATATTGATCAATAATTATACTTATTTAAATAGTTTCATTTTAATATAAAATGCGTGTTAAAATGTATATTTTAATGAATAAACACAAGAATATAATAATCTATTGATAATTGATAATTAAAGTTAACTTATGCTATCATAATACCAACTATATGATACATTTTCATAATTAAAATTTCATATTTTTATTTTGAATAAAATTTACATTAGTTCGTATAGAGCCCGTTTTTATATCTAAGTAATTTATCTAATAGATATATTATAATTATGCTAACATATTATTTAATAATAATTTATTATGATATAATAATTATAATATAATTATAATTTTAATAATTTTACATGAACACATGTTGTGTTTTTTAAATTATTATCCGAAAAATTCTTATATAAACATAATATACAAATAAAAGACATATTTATTTAATATAATGAAGATATTATATGATATAAATAATATATAGTTATTTTAAAATATAACTAACCATATATGATGTGTTTAATATTGATATAAAAAGCAAAATAGTTTAAATATATAAAAATTTATGACATTTAGGAGCGCTGAAAATTAAAATTTGTCATGCGCGGTCATGCGCATTTCAATTTTGTTTATCACTAATATAGAACATATATCAGAAAATAATAAAGTTGGAGCGAAATCTTTAACATTCAGATGTCCACAACATAATTATTTTATGCATAACTTAATATTGGCAACAAAGTAGTTAGCTTATACATAATTTTTATTTGGTAGACAATATTTTTATATATATTTTATTATTCATTATTTTGAAAAAATAATTAGATATATTCAAAGAGTATATCATAATTAATTAGTATGTAAATTTTCACCTTCATGGCTATCTTATAAAAAATGG
This sequence comes from Osedax fenrisi, assembly GCA_964019155.1. Lineage (NCBI taxonomy): Eukaryota > Metazoa > Annelida > Polychaeta > Sabellida > Siboglinidae > Osedax > Osedax fenrisi. Next base: position 13,392,580 of record OZ025242.1, read on the forward strand.
TTACCAAATGATTATATTTTGCATTGTCCACCAACTGGTTATATTACGACTATATATATATATATATATATATATATATATATATATATATATATATTTAAACAGGCTATATTATCTATACCAACTCTATTATAGAGAGATAACACTAACTTGTCGGGATATTCTCTATTCTTCTCTTTAACTATGTCATAAACCCACTGTGTATTATGATAAGTTAATGAAATGAATAAATCATAGTTTTGGTATATGTTATTTTTGTAATGTATATCATTGATGAATTTACATACATATACTTAGTATATTTTGAAACATATATAAAAAGAACACATACATGTACAATTTACATATATATATATATATATATATATATATATATAATTATATATATATATATTCTTTACTATAGCCGATATTTAAAGTTATGCAGTGCATTCTTAAAATGTCATCTATAAATTATAATTAAAATATACAATAAAAAAACATCGTTTGTGCTCGGTTATATCTAGTCAGAGTCTCAGTTTAGTTTGAACTAGTTACGTAATATTATTGGTTCGTTAGTTTGCTTGTAGAGTAAACGTCTCTGGTAGGTATCATATACCCAATGGCACGGATCTATCAACATTATTGATGTAATTTATATACAAGTATCGATAATTCAAAATTTGTTTTCGAAAAATGATCGATACTTCATAATATTGTTCGAATAAGTTTGATACTTCAAAAAGAGAGTTCGAACAAGTATTAATATTAATATTTCAACAAATGAGTTAATTTACAGCACTAAAATGCACCCATGTGAATATATATATATACAAGTATGATGATGATACTGAAAACGATATTTTTATACATTATTGTAATTGATATTTTGTATGTCGTATTTTATGTTAGTTACACATTCTGAATATTTATATAAATGTATGTATTATTATATAAATATAGGTAGAAAATGATGTATTAAAAAATATATGATATAATTAATTATTTAATATATAATCTATTCATAATATATGTTTTACAAATATTTATATTTAAAATCTCTACTACCATAATGATCACTTATATGTACAATATTATTTATCTTATATATTATTTCAAATTCTATAACTTTTAATAATTAATATTTTGTAATTTTGTTTATTTTTTACATAGATAATTTTATTAATTTTGCAGTTTTATCAATTGATCTAAAAAAGGCCTTTGACACTCATAACATATTGGATAATATTGGTATTAGAAGTTTACCTAAAGTTCTATTATCTAGTTATTTATCAAACAGATCACAATATGTAGGGGAATGGGAATTATTAAATTATTAAACTAAATGGGACTATTTCAAATAGGGAACACATATCATTTTGTGTTCCGCAAGGTTCAGTTTTAGGGCCATTACTTTTTGTAATTTATATTAATGATATGCCTAATATATTAAATTATGCTAAACTCATACTTTTTGCAGATGATACACATTAAATTTAGTATTAAACCTTTGGATATTCTGTAAACTAATATGCAATATGACCTAATTCACTTACTATTTATTAATAAATTAACATTAAATGTAAAACAAACCAAAGTTATGCTCTATAATATTCGAAATTATAAATCGAAAAGAAACTAGAATTACAAGTTAATAATGAAATGATAGAGTAAATGAATCATTTAACGTTTCTTGGTATATTAATTGATTATAAATGTAACTGGAATTATCATATAAATTATATTATAGCAAAACTAAGTAGATCCATTGCTATTATAAATAAAATAAAAAATAACCTACTTTTAAATATTACAAATATATCATAGTATTTTTCAAAGCTATCTAAATTATTGTTCATCTATTTGGGGTATAATTGTGTTGTCTAATATCCAATCAATTATTATATTGCAAAATAGAGTAATACTAAATTTGTTTCTTTCTTTTAATCTAGATATAGATAATATTTATAACAAATTCAATCTTTTAAAATTTCAAGATATTATAAAGATTAATATCTTAAAATATATAAATAGATACATGACTAAATCTTTGCCTATAATTTTACAATATATTTTTACACAACATAACATGTGTATAAGCCTTTATCTATGAAATTGGTTTTAGCCAAAATTAGAACACCTAAAAAATCGTTTTGTCTCTCTAACAAAGTTACTGAAATATGGAATGCATTACTAGCTTCTTTTCATAAATTAATGAATACAAAATTTAAAAAAAAAGATTAAATTATTCATTACCTATTATACCTCTTCGTATTATTAACTTTTTATATATTTTGTTGTGTTTAGTTTATTTATCTTTTTTATTTTTATATTTTTACATATTCTATGCATTTATTTCATATAAAATTATATATTTCTTATTATACATTCATATATACTTTTATTATTTATTATATTTTATTTGTTATTGAAAATTATGACCTTTCCTTGATAACAATGTTCAAGTATATACTTATAAGTATACTTATTCATTTAGCACGATTTTCATTTACACGAATCAAAAGTACACATTAATTAACTTAAATATATATACAATAGTATATATATATATATATATATATATATATATATATATATATATATATATAATTATAGTTCTAATGATATACAAAATTTAAATTTTAAAATAAGTTATTGTCATTTTATAATTTTCTTATATTTGTGGAAAAATGAGTCTAGCATGTCAAGCATTGCTTTTGTGTTTTCCTGAGTGTTTACACTCTACCTGATTATAATAAAAATATAAATATATGTATAATATTGATGATACTATAATTATAGTTGAAATGTTATTTATAAAATGTGTTTATTGTTAGCTTAATTTGGACCACTTATAACTTAATTAATAGGTTAATTATGCCATAACTTATTATGTTATATAAATAATCAAGTCAATGTAATATATGTATTCGTTATAATAAATTAAATATAGGCATAAAAATAAAAAAATAATATAAGCATTAATAATAAACATTAATAACGGCATATAAGTTACTTCAAAATAGTAATAATATTATATCTTATTATTTTATATAAATAATCAAGTCAATTTAATATATATTCATATGTTTATACTTGTGTGATATGAAGTAAGCAACAGAATAAATATTTAATAGTTTTATATTTTATTTTGAACTTAGGAATTGTTAATTCAATCACCTTGTTCAAACAATTGTTATATCTATATTATTTCATAATTATAAAACTACAATATATTGCATAAAAAATATGCATATAACTTGTGAATAATATTATGTAAATATAATTTAAATATTGTGAATGTTATGTATCTATATTTATTTCCGAATAATTTTCATAAATATTAGTTTACCATATTTTATACAGTCTAATTAAACGAAAAACTAAATAAATAAATACAACACGTTTGCGAATAGTTAAGTAAAATGTGCGCGTCTGTATGCCTAACAGTGTACTATAGACTTTCACTCATATGCGGATGACTTACAGCTATACTGTAATTTACCTGACCCAATAAATAACATAAATACTAGAAATAAATGCATTAATGACATTAGTAAATGGCTTTCAAATAACTCCCTACTATTGAATAGCCTTAAAACAAAAGCTTTATTAATAAATACATCCCCAGGACATCATTCCATACCACCTATTATTATTAATAATCACATTATAGAATACTCTAACCAAGCTATAAACCTCGGCCTCACACTTGACCAAAAGCTGTCTTATCTACCACATATAACTAATATATCGAAGTCCATTAATTACACCTTACATACGATCCGACTTATTAGACCTTCTATAACTATTGAACTTGCCAAACTACTAGTTACTTCCTTAATACTGCCCCGACTTGACTACTGTAACTCTACTTTAAATTCATTCCCAGCACATACTATCAAAATGCTCACTAAATTACAATATAGAGCCATCAGAACCATTTTCGGGATAAAAAAATACTCAATACAACATATCACACCATATATGAAATCCATTCACTGGCTACACATCCCTTACCGCATACAATACAAATTACTCCTACTGACCCACCATGCCACCCATAATAATAAACCTGACTATCTTACTGAACTACTTACGAACTACAAGTCATCCCGACCACAACGAACAATACATAAATACAAACTAAATATACCAATAACTTTATCACTTAATAAAACACAGGAATCTTCTTTTTCTATAATATCACTTAAACTATGGAACTCCCTACCTCACTCAATTAGATCTATAGTTTCTGACCACACCTTTAAAGTCAAATTGAAAAACATCTATTTAATATAGCTTATAATAATTAATATACGATACACCGCCGAAAACTCATTACTTATGTTGATGGCAGTGTCTAAACAAATTGGTTACAAGGTTACTATAGTACTATAGTATAGTATATATATATATATATATATATATATATATACTATAGTACTATTGTAATGTATACATTGATACCAACTATAACTATACATCACTGTGATCGGTTTGTAAATACTGGATGGTGTATTACTAGTATATGTATACAGTATATATATATATATATATATATATCTAGTAAATATATATATATATCTAGTAAATATATAAATAAAACTAATGACACACATCAATTTTACAAGTGACACATGTTACTATTCTACTAAATTCATTTAATAATGATTTAATAATGATCATTAATTATTAATAATGATATGCATATGAATCAAGTGGTTTCGTTTTATAATAACTCCATAAATGCTTTTAGTAATAGTAGTGTAATGGGTGATAGTTCGACAATTATCAGACATAATTAACTATTATTTTTTATATATAAATATATATGTTTATATTAATTAACATTAAATATAAATATATATATATATAAACAATCGGAATATTAACACATTTTACTTAAACATATAGAATACTATATTACATTATATATTATATTATAGTTTACTATATATATATATAGGTGAATGACCAGACAAGCTTTTGCTTTTTCATTCATCTAGGCTTTTAAGCCAACTTTGAGTATTATTATTATATATAACCTTACTCCTTACATTTTCGTAATTTATTGTATTAAAATTACTCTTTATATCTTCGATTTCTTTATCTGTAATGTATATGATTATATATATATATATATATATATATATATATATATATATATGTATATCAGTATTCATTCTAGAGCTGCCCAGCTACTCAAAATGGATAGTACCCTAATTGTGTGGGTAACTGCAGTCAATATATGATTATACGGATTAAGTTTAATTATTAATTTCTTATTAATATAATTGTAATATCATGAATTAAAGGTTTTATATATCTAAGTGCATGTATTTATTATTTAATAAATGATATTTTTCCAATGCATATTTACAAAATGACGATTAAATGTGTTATTATTTTTATATTATTATTTAATTATTAAATTAATGGAGAATTTCTTATATATAATATTTAAAAGATAAAATATATATATATATAATATTTAAAATATGAAGTATTTAATAAATATAATGTAGTAGTAGTAGTAGTAATAGTATTTATTTATACACAAAGATTAATATAAAATTCTACAATTTGTTTTATTGTTTGTCGAACAGTTTACAGGTGTGGGTTCCCGGATGATTTAACGATCATCCGTAAAAATAATATAATACAATAACATTCTTAAATATAATAATATAATAATAATATAATAACACGATTACATTTCAAAGGGGGTTAGATAAATGGTATTTTAATGGGGAACGTTTAAATAGCTCCTTTGGTTTATATTTGAAAGTGGTTATTGATATATCTTCTTTGCGTATAGATTGGGGAAGTTTATTCCAGAGAGTTGCACCTCTCCAGCTAAATCGTTTGTTACCGTACTTTCGTAGTCGTGTAGTCGGTATTTCAAGTATATATGTTTGTCTCAGTTGTCTGTTAGTGGTTTGTTTGTGAAGTAAAGTATGTAAATTATGAGGTTGAGTTGTTTTTGTAGTTTTGTAAAGTATAGTTAGTAGTTTAATGTTGATTTTGTCAATTGTAGGTAGCCAGTTTAGTGATTTTAATGCTAGTAGTGTAATCTGTGTTTTTTAGATTAAAAATAATTCTAGTAGTTCTATTTACTAATCGGTCAATATTGTTAGTAACTGTTTTGTTTTCTCCGGCTAGTAAAGAGTTACAGTATAGAAATCTAGACATTATCAGTGAATTTGAATGAATTATATCTGTTTGTTTGGTTAAGTATGGTCTTAGTTTTTTTAAATTATATATATGAAAGGAAGAAGTTTGTTTCATTTTACTGATATGTTTAGTAAAGTCGAGATTGTTAGTAAAGTGGAAACCTAAGTATTTTGTATTTTCAGTCGGTATTATATTTATGTTATTTATATTTATTAGTGGAACTATAGTATTGATCGTGGAATTGGTTATACAGTTGATGAGTTCAGTTTTTATTGGATTTAGTAATACATTATTTTTTGTAAGCCAAATTTGCAGTGAGGTTAAACATGATTGTAAGTTAATTGTGTGAATGAATTGGGCATGTAATTCTATGTCGTCAGCGTAAAGATTATAGTTCACGTGTGGGAAGTTAGTCAGACGTTTGTTGAGTGGAAGTAAATACATGGAAAATAGTATGGGAGAAAGAGTTGAACCCTGTGGGACTCCATATTTAATAGCATAAGGTTGTGACAATGTTTCGTTTATTTTAATAGAAAAACTCCGACCGGATAAAATTTGAAAACCATTTGATAGGTACCTTCCCTATACCGATAGATCTAAGTCTTTTTATTAAAATGTCAAAGTCGATAGTGTCAAAAGCGGCAGATAAGTCCAGTAGTATCAGTTGTATCGGTAAGTTGCTGTCTAGTGATTTGTATAAGTCGTCAAAGAGTGAAAGTAGTGTCGTTTCTGTACTGTGATTCTTGCGGAATGCATTTTGTCTTCTGTCTAGTAAGTCGTAAGTATTTAAATATGATATTATTTGTTTGTTTAACATTTTTTTAGAATTTTGGAAAGTAATGGAAGTTGAGATACTGGTCTATAATTACTCAGTACTTCAACATCTAAATCTGTTTTTTTTTAATGTATTATACTACTTATTAGTTATTATATATAGGGAAATTTAAAACCAGCGCAGTCGCATTTTGATACATGAGCATGACATATTTTAAATTAATGTTATTATGAAAAAATTAGTATCACTGTAAAACTTATTAAAGTATATAATACAATATATGTTAGGTTTTTTTAATTTGCATTTAAACAAAATTATGATCAAAAATGTGCAAACAAATTAATACACTTTAATAATCAATAAAATTATAATATTCATTCTAAATAATTCTTTATATTATGACATTACATTATCTTATATACATTATATATATAATAATGTGTACTAGTTTTTCTAATGATATTAATATAGATATATAAATACACCACACATAATACACATGATTCAAATATACACATGTGTATTATTAATATATATATATATATATATATATATATATATATATATATGTGTGTGTGCAATATCGCTGCTATTTGGACATATACCTTATCATAAATATGCTATTATTAGATATGTCGGATACTTCTATACAGTAGTACAACATACATGTAGTACAACATACAAGTAGTAGGTCAGTAAGGAAGACGAAGCGATGCCTATGATGTTACTAACGATACACACCACCACCTATAGGATATACACTACACTACAACACTACGCTATAGCGGTACATCGGTACACTAGAGTATACCGAACAAGTGTAACGTATAAACAAGTCTTATCAGCGTATCCATTCATTAGTTTATTTACTTAAATGTATGGTGTAACCCAGTGTTTAGGCTATAACGTAGGTATATATATATAGCTACAGTGATATTTCACTTGCGATAAGAACTCCGGTAATCGAGAGGCAATCATCATTCTTGGTTATAGTGTTTATATATATATATATGTTGTATGGCAATGGTGTTTATAATGACGCTGTATACATCTGTATATGCTGTGGGGGTATCGTATTGTAAGTTTTGTTTTATCTTGACTAGTGCCATTTCTCAGAAAACTATATACTGAATAATATTAATTAAAATATATATATATATATTTTGTATACACGTATATATCAATATATATAACGTATGTGACTTTTAGAATACTATATAACGTATATAACGTATATATATATAGGTTATATACCTACTAGGTATACTATAATGAAAACATAATTTTATAAGAAAATCAATATTTTGGAACGTAAATTTAATTATAATTTATATTATTTATTATAATAAATTATAATATATATATATTATTAATAATTATTACTTATAATATACTTACACATCTATACCACGTACTTCGTACGTTCGTACGCTACGTATAAGTAGAGATGCGTGGCAGTTGGCTAGTATCATCAGAATAAAGTTAGAATTGAACCCCAAATTGATATTAATGTCTCACAATGGGGTTAGTTGTAGTTATTAATGGTTAGTCAATATACTTTAATAGAAGTATTCTTACACAAATTTGATAAATGTAATGCACATGATATAATAAGATATAATAGAAATTAGCAGAATTCATATGAATACTTAATTATTTATAATTCAAATTACTATAAATTAAATATAATATTTTATTAATATAATGTAATACTTTATGATTTTAAATATATATATATATATATATATATATATATATAATTATATTATTAGTTAGTAAATTACGGAATAATTTATTAAGCTATTAATATATTATACCGATAATATTAATTTTAGAAACTGGAAGTAATATTTATTGTAAGTAAAATAGGTAGATATTGTGAAACTAATAATCTACTTTATACTACTATTAAGTCTAACAAGTTCATATACACTATGGCCTACTACCGAGTTTATAATGTATACAATTTGTACGTTATCAATGTAAATAATATACATATTGTGTATATATACACTGTTTTAATTTTCACTACAGGCTACTCTATTAATTATCAATATATCACAATATATGTATATTATATCTTACATTAAATTATATTTTATAATTTTTAAATACATACTTATATAATTAAATAAATTATATATAAATATATATATATAAATATATATATATATATATATATATATATTAATAATATAATAGTAATTATTCAATTACAACACATACTTAAAGGTTATATTGATTACGTTATTAATATAGAACATATGTAACTCATGTGAAATTGAAATAAATAATAAACTATCATAAAACACGGTAGGCTATATGCGTATAGTAATACTGATTGCAATACGATACACATGTAACGTGTATATACACATGTATAGAGAACTCACTAGATAACTATACACAACACATAAGCTACGATGGTACCCGACGTGATGTTATTGTGATATACCATTTGTGATTACAGTTGAATATTCCCGGTTACAATTAGTTTAACTAACCGGGTAATTCAGGAGATTTATGATAGTAGGAAGAAGGTTGAAACCCCATCCAGATCGATAAAATATGATGTTAACCCATGATATATAGAATTTATATTATATATATGTGTATTATAGATACAAATATAGATACGCATTATCATCTCTCGTTATATAATTATGTATGCGAGAAATGTGTACCGTTAAAACCATGACTGACTTAACACGAGAGCACCTTCTCACGGACATTAGTGAAGTTGAAATATCATCTAAGTTCGTGGATGTAACTTCACCAAAATAATAATGAACAAAGCTATTTAAACGATGGGTATATCAATATTCCGAGGTTACTTATATTTATGTAATTATATAAGTTATACATGTATACGGTGTGTATATATAAGGTATACATATATAAAATATACTTACTAAAAGTTAATTAAATTTTGATAAATTATTTATTCTCGTAAATAATATGAATTAAAAAAGTCATAAGTTTTATTATTATATTCAATACTCGTAATAATATGTCTAATAACTATTGAGAGTAAATACACAAATATGTATATATATATATATATATATATATATAGTCAATATAATAATTATTTTCATTAGAAATATGTATGATAATATTATAAATCTATTTATATACTTTTACAGGCTTACATAGATATAATGTATTAATTACCAATGTAGATGTTAAATGTTATTATAATTCACCATACATACGCATAGACATACCTTTGTGTTTTGAATACATTGGACTCGAGTTAGTAATGATTATAGATATAATTATTGATATAAATATAACTATTAAGTGATACATGTTTTAAGTTAAAACTTTCTAAATGATATTTAAATAATATAAAGTAATATTCAACGAAATATATAGGAAATATAAGAGCAAATATTTCAAAACAAGTAGTGACATCTATTACAATTTATAAATAATACATTTATATATGGGAATGTGAACCCTTTTAGTATACGATATTATATATATATATATATATATATATATATATATATATATATATATATATATAATTAGAGATTATTATAAAACATGTATATTGTATTATAAACAATTAATATCTTATATCATGCCAAACAAAATAACTAAATCTAAAAATAGTTGTATCTTTATATGCTTTATATAGTTTGTAAATATGACTAATTATAATCATTATGTATTTTGCAATTAGGTAAATAATTACATTTTATTTTTACTTAAAAGTATATTTGTAACATGATAACTATTGATAATATTCATAAATAAAATAAATAAAATAACAATTTTAATTATTTAATTTTACCCTGTTCTACTTTCTAATCTATTTCTCATACTTTCGAATTATTATGTTAAATACATATATATTATTATCTTTAAATATTATTGACCTTATTTGTATATTATCTTATGATGAATAATGTCTAAGGCCAAAACGCTAAACATCTATATATATATATATATATATATATATATATATATATATATATATATTCCTATGTATATGATGAGATGATTTGTAATATTGTATTATATCAATTGTGTTGCTTATAGACAATTATTTTATTGAGTAATTACATTGTGAAACAATTGTTAATAGTGATGATATTATAGGGTATGATATACCTACTATTTGTTATTTTGTATTTTATATAAATATATTAATTAATTTGTAGTTATATTACTAAACAATTTGTCCATCTGAATATTTATTTATTTATAAGTTTAAGCTATAAGCCTGTTTAAATTTAAATAATTATCGTAATTAATTTGAATTAATTTTTCTCATAATATCATAACATGAATTATCATTACAAGTTACATATGCTATTATAAATAAGTATTTATATTGTTATAATAATTAATAATTTAGATTATAAAATTATTTAAAAATAAATTTTATTTTAGATAATAAAAATGACCATAAAATATAAAATATAATAAATAAAATTATATTAATAAAGCAATAATCCTTTTCCATTTTCATTTATGATTTAATCTGTAATATTTAGTATTTAATTAATATGTTATTATATGTATTATTTCTAGTTATAACTATTAGATCGATGAATACTAAATTGAGTTCAAATACACATTCAAATTACACACATAAACTATAATAAATACTTATTTAATTTGAACTACAGTTCTAATTATATATAACTATATTATTTGTATACTATAACTATGATGTAATATGTATACGCTTACATGTGTATTATGTTCCTCAGTTGAACACATATAAACAAACGGGTCATTGTTATACACGTGATGTTCATTATGGTAGCTTATAATACATGGTTGTTGTTTATACATAGAAGGGAATATGAGTATTATAAATACATATTTATATATTTATACATATGTATAGAGGTATGTGTCGATATATTGTTAATTACTAATAATAATTTAATTATTAAGTAAAATCTGATCACTAACTATATATATATATAATATTATTTAAATTGATATTCTGAAATTAGTAATTTAATTTACTTATAAAATATAATACATATTTAGGTTTTCTTTATTAACATTTATAGCAGTACTTCAATTTCTTGTTAAATATTTTCAACACCTTTAAATAAGATCCGGAACAACAATATGAGTTAAGTTTCACCCTTCATCTTTTTCTATTTTATCACATGGTTATAAATCACTTAATTAAGTTATTATATATTATAGTTATACACTATTTATAAAATACAATATATACAACAACAATATTAATTAAAAATAATAATATTTTTTTATAATAGTATAAATATTTTAAAAATAACTAATTTAATTATTATCTAATATTGAAGAGAAGTGTTACTATTTAAATTACATAAAAATAATTATTTTTAATTTATTTTTAGTAATATAAATTATATAAAATAATATGATTAACATAATATAACAATTATTCGTCTATGTAATATATTACTTATGAAATAATAATGAGTTTTAATAACATTAATGATTAATAATTACAAATATTTAATTTTAAAGGAAGATAATATTATCTATGGAGTGTAAATATCGAACTAGTGATGCATTGTATATATATATATATATATATACATTTAACTATTTAAAACTTTTATAATTTTATCTATGCATGTAATATAATTATATATAAATTAATAACTTTCTATTATATACATATTATAAAATAATAAACAAATCGTTGAACTTAATTTACTCACAATAGTTATTTTTCAATTTGTACATCTACAATAAATGTAACTATACATCTAATTTTGAATCGTTTTCTTAACATTTCAACAATTAAAAGACAATATAAATAAAAATATAATTGAATATTTCTCAGTTGGTGTTATTATAAATAATATAATTTTAAAACGTAAATATGGCTACTTTTTAGACAAGTATTATAATTAATAAAATATGAAAAATAATTAAATTTTATATTATTTAGATTAAACATTAATTACACATTGCAATCCATAAAATAAAGCTATATGTTTTCAATAATATTTTTTTTAGAATTATTTAAAAACATTTAATTATTATAAAAGTAGATACATTTTGAACACATGCTATGTTCCCAATATTGTGTATACAAGTGATAATTAGTATCAACTCCCCTTAAAAATCTATAATAATAAATAGTTACCGTTTACATATACCTACATATGTAATATTGTTTTCCTATATTCTATTGTATAAAGAGATACGTGTATAGCTATTTAGTGGTTTAAGACATGTACAAATGGCATATACCTAAACAATGTTAATTAGGTTAACTCCTAACCTATAACATGTGTGTCTTCTACGCCAAAAACCACACCTTGTTTTTACCATATAATAGCGCCCCCATTTAGGTCTCGTACATGGAAATTGTAACTTGGACTTGGATTTAATACTGCAGTGTCCACATAATCTACATGTTCAGTTATAACGTAAGATAATGCATCACGTAGTTAATTAGTATATATATATATATATACATATATATATATATATATAAAAGATATAAACATAATACTGGGAAAAGCTGGGCAGTCGTAAACGCAATGAACAATATATAGTCGTAAAATATAACTGAGAAGCTAAAATAATTTTTGTTGAGAAAGAATTAGTATATATACATACTAAGTATCTTAATAAGTATACTTATATATGTACCTATAACCTGGACGTTGACCTAATCGCTATACGAAACTAAACAGTAATTATACATTAGTGTTGAGATCATCACTAAACATGTCATGGAGAGAGCATACGATCATCAGATAACTATATGGAAACATAGGTACTACTGATCTGTACATCGATAACATAGCACAGATTATGTTTCAGTGGCCAGTATCGGCTTGAACAAGTTAAACTAGTAGACAATGTGTTTCTCTGGGAACCAAGTCATAGTAAATGTAGCCAAGGAAGAACAGGTAAAAGATATATTAATAAATTGGTCGAGGATACAATTTGCAGTCAAAACGAACTTTAAAGCGCGATGAACAATAGAGATGAGTGGACAAGTAGATGTCATGTATAGCTGAGTAAGCTCGATCTGGGAAGGTAAATATATATATATATAATATTATATATAATAATTTGCAATTATATACATATAATTAATAATAATAATTATATATAATATCACACTCACGCACTCACGTATATAATTGTATGTATAAATAACAACTCCAAAATATTCTTTTTTCATCATTTTTAACTTCTTCAGTTCCGTTAACCCTTAAGGCCTCTTTAATATCATTTTCATATTTTGCTAGTTCTTTAGTATACGCTTATAGTAATAGTGATATAGTGTTTGGTTAAATCTTACATATTTATTTATATATATATATATATTCATATACATTTTTCATTTTCATTCAAACCGATATTCATTTAATAACATATTTTATTTTAAAATTCAATTCATCAACTGCTCAAATAATACTTTAATCATACTTATATTTATAATACACTATATTTGTGATATAGTACGCACTATTTAAGTTATTTAATTTAATTATTAAATATAATATAGTTAACCTTTATTTATTAATTTGTAAATGAAAGTATATGATATAACTGAAATATGTATTATTAAATATGTAATTAAAGATAATGAGTGACGTACAGTGTACGTCGTAAACTGTTAAACATAATAGCATTAAAAACCCTTTACTTTATAAAATATCAATAAGTAAAGGCTCTTGTTTACCAAACCCTTTAATGGTATTTCATATGAAACTCAATTGTTTGTCGAAACCCTTTAATACCTTACATTTGAATATATAAAGGGTTTCTATTTATGAATTAATATAATAGCTTTCAAAACCCTTTACTTTATAAAATATCAATAAGTAAAGGGTTTCGCTAAACAAAACCCTTTAATCGTATTTCATAGATACTAAAGGGTTTTACAAAATGCATAGTGGTGATTCGTATAATTATTATATACACAATATTATTAATTATTCTAAGTAAAATTATATTATTTTATAACATTCTCTATTTAATTATACCTATTACAAATTAATAATCAATTATTATTTTATATGTAAGGTAATATTCGTAGGTAATATTCCTAATTATATAAATAAAGTGTTATTTTAAAATTGAAATTTTATTAAATAATCAATATTTATTTTCATATTTTATAATTACCTAACTCGAATTAGGTAAACCAGAGCTTTATATTACATTGATAATTATCAATTATAATCAAGTATATATCAATTATAATTAAGTATCTTAATTAAGATGATAAAATTGGAAATCATGTTTAATTAAATACTCAATATTGGGCATATAACAATAATATTATAATGTTTTAATTAATTAATTATTTAATTAATTCTATTAATAAAAATAAAAATATAACTGATAATCAATTATATAATATTTTATGAAATTCTATCATTTATAAAACCCTTAGTATAAAAATGGCTCTACTCAAGGGTTTCAAACCTTTTAGTGGATATTCGCACGAAACACCTTTAGTTTGAAAAAAGTCTAAAAAAGGTTACCAAACACTTTGTTTAAACGGACATCGATTAAAGGGTTTAATTCACGAAAATTAAGGGTTTTTTAACAGTGTATATAATAACTAATGAACACTAACCCGCTAATTCAGCCACCTCCTCTTCTTCTTATGAACTCGCATACACACAACAATAGGCTATCGTCAACAATAGTAGTACGGGTAATAACTTCATCCTGTATAATATCATCGATGTTATATAATCTATTCGTATAATTTATATCATATTTAATAAAACTAAGATAAGAATGAATATATTCTTTTAATAATATACTAATATAATAGTGTACCTTAATATTGTTATTTTCAAAGTAATGATAATGCATATAACAGACATACAATGTCATATATAGTAATGAACATGTCACGTGGTTTAATCATATCACGTGCACATATTTAGTAATTCTTTATAAGGGCGTACTTAAATCTTATTGTCATACCAGTTTTAGGAAATAACCAGTACTGGGTATTTCCTAAAACTAGTATGTAAAACCTATATATATATATATATATATATATATATATATATATATATATAAATATATATATATAAATATATGTATATAAAAAAGAAAACCTCATAGATCGGCATTGTGTGATGTTCCAACATGTTGATATAATATTAGTATAATATGGCATATAAGGGCGTGGTTAATATGACATATAAGGGCGTGGCTAATATTTTAAAGTTACGTTCATATTCGTGAAGATAATATATATATTAAATTAATCTTCGCAGTATATCACTGTCCTGTTATTAGTTCATTGCAGAAAGTTGTATAATTTTGATATCTACTAGTATAAGGAATTATTTAAGTATAGATATAAGAAAGTCAAATTCGTTATCATTATATTGTAAAAATCTTAAAATAATTATATATAATACTTAGTCTATTTTAATGCATTTATTTTTAGTTTAAATTTTTATTTAATAAATTTGACTTATGATAATATTTTTTTTATAATTTATTTAAATTTTGATTTTATTTATTTGACATTATAAAAATACTGACGTTATATTAAATGTTGACATTATAAAAAACTGACATTTTAAAAATTATAATATATGATTTTAAGATTTTATTATCTTTTATTTTATTTTTACATTTTTTGACATTAAATAAATTACGTTGGGTTATATATTTTTCTGTATGTACATCGAATATTGTTAACCTATATGTATTTAATATATTTTCTTATTTCTTCTGTTTGTTTTCTCTTGTTTCTTTTACTTTTAAATGTTGGCTATCCCATATTTAGTTCCACTATATTATATTTTAATTTATATTATTTAATACTTGATGTATTTATTAGCTTTTAATTTTATATTTTTATCATTTACTTATATTATTACATGATTACATTATTATATGATGATTATATTTAGTTACATGATAACTTTCATTATATTTTATTATAAATTTAATTTATTTTTATCATATATATGTAAACAGGAAGTCATAAGGTTAAATACATCGAAAATCTACTGAAAATTATATTTGTCCATTTATTGTTTTTTTTTCTCTCTTGCAATGATTGCAGTAATACAATGTATCTTATATTATCTTATAATATTATAAAATTATTATTTATTTATTACTATTATCTATAAGGAAACTTATCTTGTTAATAAAGGGGTAATTTTCTAGATAAGCAACATTACTTCTATAATTACCTTGGCATTGCCTAAATCTTATAATAATAATAATAATAATAATAATAAATATTCAAATACGCATTTCTATATTAATCTACTCATTATTCTTAACATCATTATGTATATTTTTTTTAAATACAAGTATATAATCACTATTATAATATTAATAGTAATATTATATTATATTTTATAATGTGTATATTTTCTAAATAATTTAAAATATTTCATTTTATGATTCCCATCAAGGATTTTAGATGACTGTTTTACTATAAACATATTAATATAATGTCCATTCGGAGTCACTCTCGTGATCGGGCATCAATGGTGTTAATCATATTAACTTTTTAATATCATATGTACAATAAGTGTTCATATATTATAAGATACTATATATAATTTTATATACACAAATGATCTCGTTAAAACCATGGATGTATTAACATGCGAGCGGACTTACTTATTAGAAGAATGATTAATTATATTTTATTTAAATTTATTATATTTTTATATTTATATATATATATATATATATATATATATATATATATATCTTTCTGTATAGAATTATCTGTTTATACCATTATACATAGTCGGAATATAATAGCAAGAATTTGGTATAAGAACACGGATATATATTGAAGCAAAGCTTATGATAATCCATATATTTATATATATATATATATATATATATATATATATATTATATACATAGATATTATGCTAATAATAATAATCACTTATGTTATCTAAATGATAATATGTTATTAATATATATTGGGTTTTTCCTAAATAAATCGTATTATAGATTATATATTCACTTGACATTTTTTTGTGTGACTGATTAATATATATATATATAACCTTATACAAATATATTTGAATAATTGTTTTTGATGTTGTTTATAATAAATTGATCGACATTTATTAAATACTATATTCACTGAATCTATTCACTACATACTAGCGTGTTTAGATCGTTAATAACCCAATCATTGTATACATATTGATATTATGTGTATACGACATTCAGGGTTACTATGCTTTAACTGGGACATAATAATATAGAGGCTATATTCTATATAATATGAATGATGATTTATATCTTAGAATAATTTGTAATATACATTATATACATATATATATATATATATATATATATATATATATATATATATATATATATATATATATATATATATATATATATATATATATATATATATATATATATATATCAAATAGTAGGACATAATATAGATGACATATATAATATATAATTACATCGGATAGTTGATTATATAGAGTTATGCTTCCTAAATTTAGTAAAAATTTTTAATTCGATAAACTTCTTTCATTAAAGATAGCTTAACAACAATATTATAGTTGATAGTTTAATGTACATTAATAATTATGAATGGATAAAAAGAATAATTAATATTTTTTAATGATTAATTCTTCAAAATAAATACATACGACAAACCATATTACGAATATATTTGTTTACATGAAATTTAACGGAGAATAATTAATAATAAACAATATTGTATATTCATTATCCATAATGTTTAATTATGATTATTTAATATGCATTTAAAAAAGTATATTTATGTCTAATTTCTGTAATAGTATGTGAATACTTATGGTAATATTTATATTTAATATGCATCTACTATATCACTATCAATTTATGATTTTAATTAAAAATTTCAATATTCATTGCACTATTTTATTATGAAAATTTGAAAATTAAAATTAACGTAATTAAATTGTATTGAATATTTATATAAAATAATAATAATAGAAATATTTATTGACTCAATGAAAATGATAACGTTTATATGCGTCAAGTTGAAATAATAAAACAAATAAATAAATAAATACACAACTAATAATAAATTTAAAAAGAAGACATTATAATGATAACATATATGAATATAGTCCTCATTTAAAAGTAATACAATATTACAAGGTATGTAAGTCATCAGGAAGACTGTTCCAGTACTTCGGAGCAGCAACAGGCGAAAGTTTGTGTCAATTGTGAAGTAATGTAAGATTAATTATTGAATAGCCGTGTCTCAGTAATAGCAACTATAGAACTTTTAAAATAAATAATAAATTGATGTATATTATCATCCTTATTATGAACTGACCGTGGATTGAACATAGAACAAGATATATTATGTAAATATAATTGTATGTTAATATATTATTTAATATTATAAAAAATAGTACTCTAATTATAAAAATATACCCGCTTTGTATGTATTAGTATTATATAAAGTATTATATGACTTACACTGTATGCCATACATGTAACCAATGGAGTTTAAATAAGAATTTAGATATGTTAGTATTGGATTATGTTGGTATATTGAATATGGAAGTTGCGTTAGTCAGATGAGGTAGGGTATAGGCAGAATCTATAATAATAACTGTATATATAATTAAGATGTCTTATCCACATATCTTATTAAAATTAGATATATATATATATAAGTATTATATTATACATTGGTTAAGGGCCGGGGAAACCTACGGAAACCTATTTTTTGTGTTCAAAATTATATAATAAAATTGTAAAATATACAGATTTATCTTTAAAATGGTATATAAAGATTAAAATAAAAGTATTTCAAATCTAGTTTTTAAACATAGTTTTGTAAAAAATATGTGTTAAAATTTGAGTAATATTTGTATTCAAATATTCAGTTATGGTACGTTTTATTATCATTATTTATAATATTAATATTTATCTGAATTTCACAATTAAAATATAATAATATAGGTAATAAATAGTAGTATTTACTCGCTAGAGTATTATATAGCCAATGAAATGAAAGCA
Organism: Osedax fenrisi; assembly: GCA_964019155.1. Classification (NCBI taxonomy): domain Eukaryota; kingdom Metazoa; phylum Annelida; class Polychaeta; order Sabellida; family Siboglinidae; genus Osedax; species Osedax fenrisi. The sequence goes on from OZ025242.1 coordinate 13,412,507, forward strand.
TCTATTTACTAATATTGTAATAGCGTCATATATTTTAAAATATACTAACTGAAAAATAGTATTGATAAAAACTTTAAAAGACTATATCTCGATCGTCGATCGCGATCAGTTGCTGACCATCGTCGATCATTGTACTCGATCATTTTCTAACGATCGTCGATCGTCGATCATTTTACTCGATCATTTTCAAACGATCGTCGATCGCGATCAAGATCACGATCGCGATCGGGATCGACGATCGACGATCGTGATCGTGCCCATCACTGTCCCCAGATAGCATTTTCAAGAAAAGAAACGAATCAAAATCATATGTCATCCATACCCACACATGAAACACCCTATGTCGTACACGACATAAAATACGATCAATACTCAAAACTAACCCCAAGAATATCACATCACCATATAGAATACCCCACTCATACCCAAACACTACATTTTCCCTAACTCCCCAATACCACAATCTGATAATAATACCATCCTCTCACACAAAATAATTATATAACCAACAGCATCTTAGGAAACTATACGCAGAAGCTCCTGGAATAGGTATCCTCCTTACCGCTTTTACCCGTAAAATCTATTCTGGGAAGAGGGTATGTTATGTTATTATCACTATTGATTCGTATATTATTATTATTATTATTATTATCTTGCATTATACTAACACACGCCCAGTGCTATACATATGCCCATACATCAATCTATGCCATCTCACATGATTACGCAATGATAAACGCATATCTATACGGCCCGTGATAAACATACAACATTAATAAATTATGTACTAAAGCCTTGATTATTTTTATAACAACTTAGCAATTAGTAAATATAAATATACTTTAATAAACATATATTTCTGATTAATTCTGATTCATATATAAATACACTAAATCTGATTTTGATAATTATGTTAATATTTAAATTAAATAAAAATATTTATGTAATGTATTATTCTAATATAAATAAACTAATAAATATAAATAAATGTAATACAATTAAATACATTTATGATTTATCAATCAAATACAAATACACCAACTCTGTTTTTGATATAAATTAAATTATTAATTGTGAACAAATACAAATATTTATATAAGTTTTCAAGTTCATACAATAATTAATTGATTAATGTTTAAAAGAATAGAACATAATTGATACAATTGATATATTTAGTATTTTAATTTTAAATAAAATTGACATGTAAGAATCTATAATTAATTTATTATTCTTTTATACAAGAAAATAATAATGACTAAAGAAAATGGAAAAAAATAAAGATCCTATAATTGATATTTGTTTAATATATATATTTAATATATTTAATATATATATTTTTAAATTTAAAATTTTAAAAATAAAGTAAATTTAATATAATAAATTTAATTCATAAATTGTTATTAGACATATACGCATTAAGTTAATGTATTACGGTCAACACAGTGTGTCAACCGATTCCGTTTATATGTGTAACCAAGTATATATGTGTAGAAATCTAAAAATGTTAATCTAAAATTATGTATAGTCTCTTCTTTATAAAACAAATTATAATTAAATATATTTATTATAATATATCGATTATTATAATGTAACTTAATTGGATACTAATTATATATCTAATATATATTAATTGATAGATTGAAGTATTGAATTGAATTGAATTGAATGAATATTTATTATGAATTTTTAAAAGTTCGATTTAGTAATAATTAACAATATGTAGTGATAAATTCACAAAACGACAACAAAACGTAGATAGTACACATATAAAAATAACAATAGTAAATTAGAAACGTATCACATGTGCCGGTGATAAAAACAATTAATAATTAAAATTAATAATTTATAAAATTATATATATATACATATATATATATATATATATGTATAAATAAATATTAAGTTATAATTTTTTTAATATGATTTTTAAAGGTATATAAACTATTTGCTAATACAATATGTTCATCAAGACCATTCCAAATTTTAGCTATTCGATTATTTAGTAGATTTTTTGTTACATTTAGTTTACATGTATTCATACTAATTTGCAGAGAATGGCCTCTGGTATTGTAGTTGGTCTTTTTGATATTAATAATAGATGATGTATTCATAGATACCAATCCGTTAAATAGCTTATATACCATAACAATATCAAATCTAGTTCTTCTGATTTCTAGAGAATCTAGATTTAGGTATATTAATCTTTCATTATAAGGTTTATAAGGTAATCCGCATCTCTCGATTAATCTTCTCGTAAAGAATTGTTGGACCTTCTCTAGTTTTATCTTCAGTCCTTTGAATGTCCTGGCATCTAATCCCGGATTCCAGACTGTCGACCCATATTCAAGGTGGGGTCTAGCATATGATATATATGCTTTTCTAATAGCTGGCATATTATTAGTAATGAAACAGCGAAATATACGATTGATAACACAATATGCACTTGTACAACACACACCAATATGTTCAGAGAAATGTAATGATGGATCAAATTTGATACCAAGATCACGATACGATCTACAGTTTACTATTGAAACATTATTTATAGTATACAATGGTTTATTAGTATTACCTAATGTAAGAGCAGCTGATTAAGTAGGTGGTTTACATACAATTTTCGGCCTAATCTTCATGTCAACGTATTCCGTATTTATATGCACGATTCTTATCCTGTATATATTATATATATATATATATATATATATATATATATATAATATATATATAATACATTTAAAATTTCGTAATTTTAGACTGGAAACTGTAATAATGAATCAATTGGCCGTCCATGTATAGGTGGTGTTGATGTTTTAAATACAATACATAATTACATGTTTTAAATATTATCTTGAAATTTGGAGTTAATAGTAATGGAATTATTAATGTAGGGAGAATGTTACAAGAATTTGGGACATATATTTTCCAGTCACAAGTGATAGTTGAATGTAAGTTGTGTATATAGGATTACTGAAGAAAGAACGTATTTATCAAGTTTGAAATAGTACTAGTTTGTAGTTTAAGTATATGTGGGATACTATTGTATTAGTAATACTATAGTAATATATATATATATATATATATATATATATATATATATATATATATATATATATATATATAGATATTCAAGAGAGTAATGGTGGATTACTTTATGTATAAACATATGGTTTTTATAGAGTATTATATGCAGTACAGGTAGTTAATTGAGTTTAGTTATGAATGGATATATATGAGTATGGGATAATGTTGGTGTTTTGAAACTTAGAAATATATGTTGATAACGTAAATGATGATATTACAGTAATCAATAGAGGTAGAATGTAGGCAGTAGCTATACTAGTACCGGTGGATGTTATTATTTAATAAAGAATATGATGGTGTGGATGTAGTTGATATTTTAGTAACTCTGTGATCTGAGAAAGTTGTCCATTAAAAATAAAATATTGCCAAATATAATACCGATATGTTAACATGAGTTGAGAAATTGATAGATTGTACATTAATAATGATAGGATAAGGTGTTTTACTTCGGAATGAAAGGTGATGGAAGATAATCTCGGTTATAATTGTATTGAAGATGATGGAGTTAGCAGTGAAATAATTGTTAATTGTGGTGATATTTGAGAGTATGCTGTACTTAAAATGTGTTATTTTGTATTTTATATAAATATATGAATTCATTTTTAGTTAAAATACTAAATAATATGTAAATATAAATATTTATTTGTAGCATTAAAATTTAAATAGTTATCATAATTAGTGTGTATTCATTAAATATGTTATATTATAATTCATTATATCATTGCATTTTATTATTTTTATAAGTTATATATACCATTTTAATTAAATAATTATATTGTTATGATAATTGATAACGCATACATTTTATATATTTATAAATATTTATTTACATTATAAAATTAATAATTCATTTCATTTTATATATTAAATGTTATCATAAAATATAAAAACTAATACATAAATAATATATAAAATTATATTAATAGAGGTAATCCTTTTCCATTTTCATTTCATATTTATTCTGTAATATTAATTTATTAATTAATATATTATTATAAATTAATATATTATTATATTTATTATTGATAGTAACTATTAGATCGATGAATATAAAATATTCTCAAAATAAATTTTCGAATTATACACAACTTTAATAAAACATATTTAATTAAACTATACTTATAATTATATATACCTATATTAGTTGTATACTATAACTATGATGTGCGAATACGTAATAATATAATACACGTGATGTGTATTATATTCCTCAGTTGAACAATTATAAACAAACGGTTCATTTGTATACACGTAATGTTCATTATGATAGCTTATAGTGTATTATTGTTGATTGTAGATAGGAAAGAATATGGGTATTATAAATTTATATTTATATATTAATAAATACTAAATATATATTATGTAAACAGGAAGTCATCTAATATTTTATAATATTTTATTTATATAGTTTTGTTGGACTTGCTTTAAAATTAAGGGTAATTGTCTCGATAAGCTTTATATTCAACAAAAACCCTGGTGTAAACCTACATCTGATAATCTGATAAAATATATGTATACAGGTATGTATTGATATATTGTTAATAATAATGTAATGTGATATTACGTGATATACGAGCACTAACTTGGGATGCAGTGATTTCCCCGCCTCGAATAACCGATAGGATTGCAAAACTTTAAGTACGCAAACCGACAGACTTGATAAGTTTTTTTAGATCCAAAGAATCCTCCGCAAATGGTTTCTGTATTGAGTTATTGTTATATAACATTTTGTATATATATATATATATATATATATATATATATATTTTAAATATATATTCGTATACTATTTATTTAATTTAATTTAATTTAAAATTGATACATAGGTAAGTGTTATTTACTTACTTTTAAAGCAGAAATTAAATTTCTTTCTTCCAAGTCTCAAAACCTTTAAAGTAGAGCAGGAACAACAATATGGGTTCCATCTTAAATGCCACCTATATCTATTTGATCACATGATTATTCAAGAGTTAATTGTTGTATTATATTATAGTTATAAACTATTTGTAAAATACAATATAATGTTATTGATATTATGAAATATAATATACACAATATAACAATTATTTAAAAATATTAATATTTACTTTATAATACTATATATGTTAGAATTAACTAATTTAATTATTATCTAGCATAAGCGGGATGTGATGCTATTCAAATTACATACACAATAATTATTTTCAATTTTGTTTAGTAATTTAGATTAATTAACAATTAACAATTATTATTAAAATGTGTAACACTTATTTATCTATGAGAAATATTACTTATAAAACAAATGTTTTAAAAATATTAATGAGTAAAAATAATTAAATCTAAAGGCAGAGAATATTTTGCAGGAGTGAACATATTTAACTTGTAATACATTGTTTATCTATACATTTTTTTATTTAATCGTGACTTTTATAATTATATATATATATATATAGCATGTAGAATACTTATATATATACATTACTAACTTTCTATTATATACAAATTATAAAATAATAAATAAATCTTTGAACATAATGTACTCATAATAATGATTTTCTATGTTGTACATCTACAATAAAGTTACAATAAATTTAATTTTGCATCGTTTACTTAATATTTTAATAATTAAAAGACAATATAAATAAACAATATAATTGAATATTTTCTGTAGGTGTGATTATAAATAATATATTTTTAAACATAAATATGTCTAATTTTTAGACGAATATTATAATAAAGTATGAAAAATAATTAAATTGTATATTAGTTAGATTCAACATTAATCATAAATTTTCAAACATAAAATAAAACTATGTGTTTTAAATAATATGATTTTAAAGATTATTAATTTTATCAATTAAGATTATTTAAATAAACTTAATCATTATAAAAGTAAATACATATTGTTACATGCTATGTTCTCTATTCTTTACATTCAAAGTGATAAAGATCACTTCTTCTTAAAAATCTATAATAATTATAGTATACATATACATATACATAGTATTATTATGCTATCTCATATATTCTAAAGAGATACGTGTATAACTATTAAGTGGTCTATCATAGGTAAACATGGCTGACACATAAACAATGATACTTGAGATAACTCCTAACCTATAACATGAATATCTTCTACGCCAGAAACCACAACTCGTTCTTATATAATCGCGTGTCCATCTACGTTTCAAACATGCGAGTTGTATAGGGGACTTAGCTCTAATACTGCAATGTCCGCATCCTCTACCTAACGTAAGATAATGCATCAAGTTGTTATTTTGCATATATATATATATATATAGTACTTAAAATATGTTTATGTAAAATTATAATAATTGGAATTATATGAATTTAATTTATAATTAATAACAATAATGTTATATAATATTACACGCTCACATACACATGTTTATAATAGTATGTATAAGTAACTACTGAAAAGTCCTCTTTTTTCATCATATTTAATTTCTTCAGTTCCGTTTAATTCTGAGACTTCTTTGATATCATTTTCATATTTCTCTAGTTCTTTAGTGTACGCTAATAGTAATAGTAGTATAGTGTTTGGTTAAATCTTAAATATTTATATATATATATATATATATATATATTCATATAGATATTTCATCTTCATTCAAACCGATATTCATTTAATAACATATTTTATTTTAAAATTCAATTCATCAACTCCTCAAATAATATTACACTTTGTATTCTTTAAATAATACTTATATTTATAATATACTGTACTAGTGATATAGTACGCACTATTTAAGTTATTTAATTTAATTATCAATTAATACATTTAACCATATTTATTAATTTTTAAATGAAAGTATCTAATATAACTGAAATATGTATTATTAAATGAGTAATTAAAGATAATGAGTGACGTATATAATAACTAATGAACTCTAACCCGCTAATGCAGCCTCCTCCTCCTGCTGCTGCTGATGCTGATCATCAGCTTCTTGTGAACTCGCATACACACAACAATATACTATGGTCAACAATAGAAGTACGGGTAATAACCTCATCCTGTACAATATCATCACTGTTATATAATCTATTGATTTATTCGTATAATGTATATCATATTTAATGGTAATATGCTAGTATATAATATAAATAGTTAGTAGAGACGATTGCTTGGTGATGAATGTATATATATATATATATATATATATATATATATATATATATATATATATATATATAATAATATATAAATTAATATATAATATATAATATATTTTATTTATATACATATTTTAAAAATATAAATAATTATTAACTTTATCTAAATGTTAAAAAGATTGAATATATTTGGTTTTGCTCATTAATAACACTCTACTTACATGAATAATATATATTAACAATCTATAAATATAATATGTAATTTCCTAAATCACAAATATCATATATTATGTATTCACTTGAAATATGTCTTTCGTGAAACCAATGATATAATAAATAATAAAATTAGGCCCACATAAATACTATAAATAACTTGAAAAAATACATATTAAATAGGGCATGTAAATTAGAAAACACAATATATAACAATATTGGAATTTCCCATGAATTACTGATCAATTAATAACACAAATAAACTACTGACTTAAAGATAAACAAAGAATGAAGCTATATATAAAGTTATATTAAAATAATAACTTTATATTAATTTCACATACAATAGTATAATCAATAAATAGAACCTATACAATCTATGATTAAAATAAATAAATTTTTGAATATTTAAATAATATATTAAAAATTATTTTAAATATACATAGTTTTAACAAAAATATAGACAACTTTTAACTTTAACTAAAAAGAGGTGATGGTGTTATTGTGAAAAAAATGAAAAAAATACTAATAATTGATAGTATATCTATTTAAAATACAGATTCTATTGATATTATTTCTATAAAAATAAAATATGAAATAGTATTTTAATTATAAACATTTTTGCACTACAGTATTAAAACAAAATCTAAAAGCATTATTTAATTTAGTCTATATAAACTTAATGAACTATATGAACATATAAAAATAACATAAAACAATATAAACAATATATTGTTTATATAGTTGTATGTTCTTTTGTATGTTCATATTACACAATCATGATATTATACTATTGTATTTTTATGAATATTATATAATAATCAATTATTTATTTAAGTATATTAATTTGTATTTAATTATTATTAAAATATATATCATATTAATAGTAACAATTATTTATTTTTCGCTTTCTTTATTATTTAACTTTGAATCACAACTTTTATTTATATTATCTGGATCACTTTTATTTTTTTCTAATTAATTATTGTAATTTTATATTTTATCTTAGTTTCTAATTTATCTGGGATTTTTCTATACATTTAATAACATGCAAATTATATGTTATAATATTATGCAATCGACTATTAATAACCTATATATTTCTTAAAAGGAGGAAAATATTATTCTATAAGTGTATATTAGTAATGTAAATGGCATGTTATTGTAACTTTGTGAAAAAAACTTGTGTAACTCTGATACTTTATAATATATTACTAGATATAATAATTTTGTATTCAAAACTACACGAACCCGATATGATACTGGTACTTTTTGAAAATATAGCGAGCTTTATAATAATGGTCATTTACTTCTATAAATTTAATTTACATATATATAATAATACTAATAAAAATAGTTTATGTTTTTATTTTTATTCTGATGTAATAATTTTATAATTATAGTACACTTACTATTATGAATCTATAATAATTATTAATTATACATTATAAGTTGTAAGTATGATCTACCGAACTAATTATTGTATATTATAAAATAATATGTATAATATTATGTATTATATGATATCATTAATAACTTAATACTGTATCAAAACGATAGTATGTCATCATAATAGATATATTGGGCTTTACCTAAATAATAATATTCTACTTACATTTATAATATATATATATATATATATATATTCATAATCTATTAATAGAACATGCAATTTCCTAAATCACACGTATGATAGATTATATATTATCTTAAGAGATCAATTGATGTATCACTTTTTGTAATTAATTGACATACATAAACAACATATATATACATTTTATTATAGCATTATAATTATTTGTTAGACTTATACATCACGATTGCATTTCTAAGCTATTACACAATCCACTAAAACACAACTGTATATTTACATTTATGATATATATGGTTGACCATAACTAGTATATGTGTGTATGATAATTATATTTCATCTTTATTATCTAAAACATAATACGTTAGAAGATACGGTGAATAAATGTTTTTTAGTTATATTTAAATATAACATTTTCAATATAAATACACACATATATATATATATATATATATATAATTTAAATAATAGTACAAATAATAAATATTACGTCTATAATTGAAAATATATTTTTTTTATTTATATATATATTGATTAAAATTAAAAAAATTTCAAAATGAATAACAATATACAGAACTCGTTAGCAATAACTTATACAATAAACTATAATATAATTAAATATGGATTTGAAAAAATAAAAAAATTAAAATTAAACTATAGTAGTTATTATATTATTAAATGTAAGGTTAGCGATTGACTCTATAGATATTCGATGTAATATTGTATATATATATATATATATATATATATATAATATATAGTTGTAGTATTCATTACATTTTATAAACTACACAATTAAATATAAATGTTATATTATTAACTAATTTAAAGTAATTAAAATATAAAATAATACATGGATCTGTTTGTGTCTCTATAACTTTAATTTGTTTTATTAATATTTTAATATTTTTTAAATTGTTTTATCAGCTAACTTCGGAAAGATTTTTTCTAGATAGTTTATAATTCCTAGAAATCTTCTGACGCCTGTTTTATCTACTGGCTGTGGTATCTTTTGTATCGCAGATATATTTCCATCCCCTGGTTTTAACCCTCTATATGTAGTGGTGTGCCCTATGTATTTTACTGAATTTTTTTCAACTTGATTTTATCACAATTTAATTTTAAATTGTTCTTTCTAAGTTATTAGAAAAGCCTTTAAATTGTTATCATTATTTGCTGCTGCTTCCTGGTAGTTCTCTCCATATCCAATTATTAAAAATGCATCGGTAATTACCTCTACTACTCGATTTTTTTTTCAAAATCTAGATGCCAAAACCCATTTTTAACGTATAATACTGTGAAATATTTAGCATTGTTTAGTCGTGGCGCCAATTCTTCTATAACTGGCAAATTATAGTGTTCTCTTTGAATGACTTGATTTAGATATTTATGATCTAAGCATATTCGTATATCATCATATTTTTTTTACCACCACCATGGATGAAATACACCATGTTGGTTCTCAAATACGTTCTATTATGTCGTTTTTTTTCGAGTTATTCTAGTTTTTGTTTAACTTTTTCTTATAGAGGTGCAACTACTGTTATTTTACAATGTTTTACTGGTACATAATTTTCTTCTAAATTTTGTTTTATATTTTCCTTGTATTCTTCCTAGTTTATTGTCAAATACATCCGCAAACTCTCTTCTCGTGTCTTCTTGATTCCACAATGTGTTATTTTTTGTAACTGTGTTTATCATTTATTTTGCATCATTATCTAGTATATTTATACATTTTAATTCGATGCACGCTCTTCTGCCTAGGATTGCATGGAATTGTTTTCCATCAACGATTAGTATTCTTATTAGTATCGAATGCTTTCCTCGACTTACTCTTATATCCCGTTCATCTTTAATGGGCCATTGTTTATCTCCATAAGCTGATATGGTATTGAATCTATTTTTCTTAATACATTTTCCATTAACATCATTAGTTACGTTGATGTATTATTGGAGTGGTAATACATTTACATTTGCTCCGGTGTCCATTTGAAGTGTTATATTCGTGTTCCATTCAGTTTTTAGTATAATAGTTTATTCTTTTTTATATTTTTTACTGTATATACTTGTGGTATTTCATTTATATATATGTTAAATACTATGTTGTATAGTGGTTTTAGTTTCCACATTAATGACATGTTTTATTATATGCCGGGCATTGTCGTATTTCATGTGTACAACCATAATATTTGCACTTGTATTTTTCTTCATTTTTATTATCATATTTCGAGATTTTTTCTTTTTCTTGAAATCCTTCTTCTTATATATTGCATTTATTTGATCCTTATTGAATACTTCTGCTTGTTTATTTATAGTTTATACAGTCTTAAATAACTGTATAACGTTTGCTAATATTAATTCTGTTTTCGCTAGTAGTTTCTTTCTGATATCGTTGTCTGCCATCCGCTTATTATTCTATCTATCAAAATTTGATCCGGAGTTGTTGTCTCAAAACTATACTTTTTTCTAATTAATTTTAATTCAGTTATGTAATTTTTAAACGTTCCATCTGGCATTTGTGATCTCATTTGAAAGACACATCTTTCAAATATTGTGTTGTTTTGCGGCTCTATCCGCTTGTCGAATTTTGTTATTAAATTTTGTATTGTATTTGTATTGTTATATCTTTTTTTTCTTCAAATTCAAACTTATTGTATATACGTATGCATGTCTCTCCCAATATAATTAGTAATGTTGCTATGTTCACCTTATTACTTTATGTGTCTAATTTTGATGCACATACATAACATTCCCAGTTATTTTTTCCAAAGTGTCCATTGCTCATCAGCGTCTGACGCGTCAATGTCAAAACTCAGAGGTATTGGTAGATTGTTCATCTTTGTTATACTCACTTATCAATAAAATATAGATATACTAACTAATAATATTAATAATAACTATCATCTAATTAATAATTTATTGAATAAAATACTAATATATATTTATATATATATATATATATATATATATATTATATATACTATATATTAATTTAATTAATAAATAAATAAATTATGATTTTAAAATTATTATAATAATTTTTCAAACATTAATTTTTATATTTCCTGGTTAGAAAAAAAATTACTTAACTATCCTTAACTATACTTACATTATTTGTGTTTTAAAAACACCGCTGTCACCATGTAACGTTTTTAAGGGTTTGGTTATAATAATAGTTTAATACTAACCTCGTAATGTACTTCTTTATTAGAATGATTGCTATATTATAGAATTAGTATGTTTATGTAGTGAATTAGTATGACAATGTAGGGAATCTGAGTATTGCATTATACCTTACTAAACGGTATTATTAAGATATAATTAATTGTCTCAATATTACAATGTTATTTCATCGCAGGTTATTAGCTGATATAACCTGAATTATAAAATATTGAACGGACTTGTCGATGTAGATGCAACTGATATCTTTGATCTATATAGCAACAATTGAGAGGGCCTAAAGTGAAGATACGAAAGAAAAATTGTAGAACAAACGCTCATCGGAATTATTTTGGAAATAGAGTTTGCTCTGCCTTAAACACGTTACCTTTTATAATTACATCTTGTAAAACCGTAACATTTTTCCGTGAAAAATTAATTCATACCAAATGTATCAATCATGTTATTGTTATTCCATATTAATTGTATCAATATATAGCATTTGATATTATGCTTGCTATCATCAGTTTACGGTAGCTTAACGCCATGAGACGTCAACCAAATTACATACTAGAGACTCATCCACCCTTGGGAATTGATCCATCCCATATGGGCCTTGATAACCCTAGAACTTCGATTTTGTTACCTCACCTGTTTGACAACTTGTACTATCGGATACTATATATTGCTTCAACGTATCGTATAATCGAATTTTTATTTTTATTTTACTTCTCCGTTTATTTCTTGTTTTTTATATCGTGTCGTTTTGTCTTACTGTTATCACATTTATATATGTTGTTTATATATGTTATATAATTATATGTTTATATATAATTATATCTCTCTTTATATATAACCAGTAATTCAATAAACTTTTGATCTATCCATCTATCTATATATATATATTGAATAAAATAAAATTTTATTTAAAAATGAATATAAATATACAGAACTTCTTAGCAATAACTTATACAATAAACTATAATATAATTAAATATGGGTTTGAAAAAATAAAAAAAGTTATTTTATTGTTAAATGTAAGATTGGTGATTGACTATATAGATATTTGATGTAATATTGTGTATATAAAATAATATCTTTGTAGTATTCATTGCATTTTATGGATTACACAATTACATATAAATATTATATTATTCACTAATTTAAACTAATTAAAATATAAAATAATATATGGATCTATTTGTGTCTCGAAAACTTTAATATGTATGTATTATACGATTATATTGTAGATATATTTATTATATTGGTATCTTTATTTATTTGTATTTAAAATAAAACAGATATGTCATATATTCTATATATATTATATATTTATTTCATAGATTTTAGTTATTCACATAATAATCATATATTTAGAATTCTAAATTCTCTATAACTATAAATATATGTTAAGTTCTTAATAAATATTAAATATTAAACGTGTACTATATAGTATATGATTCATACACTAATCATTTACTTTTTGTCTTTATTTAGTATTAAATTTGTTTGTATAACATTAATATTTATACTGTTACGTATATAATATACAACTTATGAGACTAACCTAGTAGTATGTCCATCAACGTTTATTACATATTCCATTAGCGAGTTCATACTTGAAGGTATGTAATAACTCATGTATTATGTTCTTATTATGGTTATTATCTTTGTTTAATACTCATGGATATTATAGCGAAGTATTTATGTAGAATGATTAATTATGTTCATTTGTTTTATAATATTAATATTAATTAATGTGTTATGTAAACCCATATGTTCATCTAAAATTTAACTTGCATTTAAATAACCCAAATATACAATCTTAGTAATCGTATCTCAAATTATCATATACATCATATCTAGAAGAATTGGTTAATTCTATATAAAAGGTAATAATAACTTACGTAAGATGCATATGTGGTTGTAGCTATATTTGTAGAATAAATAAGTCATAGATATCTACTCGCATCTTCAGGGGCATGTACGAATGAACGAATGAATTCTAGTTTACATCGTAGGTTATTCATTTGTTAAATTAAACTTTGTAATTTAACATAATTCTGTATTATAATATCTATGTGATTACATAAATATGTATATTCCAATTTAAATTCCGAGTAAATTAATGACTTAACAATTTATCTTATTAATATTATTATTATCTTATTAATCGAATCAGAAAAATTATCCGTTTAACGCATCTAAATTAAGCTACAAAATTTCGTATTTTAGAATTATAATTAAACACCTACATTTTAAAAGCTCGTAACATTGTAGTCAAGTTAATTATACTATATTTATATTTATTTATTTGTATACCTAGTAAAATAGGTATTAAACACCTAATGATATATTAACATTAGGAAATGTGTTAATAGGGTGAGTGGATCACTTTGATGAATACATCTAGAGATTATAGTAAATCCATCTCCTACATTTAATTTCGAGTTTAGGATGAGAGTAAATAATAACGAAATAAATAAATCTGAGAGTAATTTAGCAATTTAACTAATGCTCGATTTACGACTTATAAACATTCATATACCTAAATAAATAATAATAAATTAATATAGTTTATTTTCAGAAAAACATATTATTAAAATATAAATATATATATATATATATATATTATTGTATTCAAAATTATTATAAGATGCATTATAAGATGCATTATAAATAATTAATTACATATTTAAATAATTATATCTAGTCACTTAGACATTATTATCTGTGGTTTTGTTCTTTTATTTACATGTTCATCTATCCTCTCACTAGCTCTTTTAAGGTGTTTGTATTATATGAATGAATGAATGAATGAATGAATTCAGTTTATAGACAAAGTCTAAGGAAGATTAGTGAAAGCGATTAGCTTTATTGATTCGAAACCTCCTAACAGTATGTGCAATGTCATATCATAATTTCCATTCAAATAAAATAATAAAATAGAAATAATGATAAACATAATAATAAAATCATAGTAATATAAAAAACAATGAAATGATTAAATAAAAGGTTAATAACATACGAAAATAATAAAATTTAAAATTAGAAACAAAGATAAAATATAAAATTATAATAATAAACGAAATATAAATAAAATTGATACAGATTATAAAAAGTAAAGTTGTGATTCGTGAATACGCATTCAAAGTTAAATTTTAAAGAAAGAGAAAATTAAATAATTTTTACTATCAATATGACATATATTTTAATACTGTTTAAATAAAAATTAAAATTAAAACTGTTAAAGAAATAATTGATTATTATATAATAAGCATAAAAATGTAATAGGTTAATATCTTAATAGTGTAATATGAAAAAAAAATGAAGATAAAATAATATACAATAAATTAAATAATTTTTTTAGATTTTGTTTTAATACTGTAGTGTAAACATGTTTATAATTTTAATACTGTTTTTTTTAAAGATTATAATCCTTTTATAATTTTTATATTTTTTTTAATACTGTTTAATTTGTAATAGTTTATTTTTAATACTGTTTATAATTTAAATTTTGTAATACTGTTTATAATAAAAATTGTGTAAATTTTGTAATACTGTTTATAATAAATATGTGTAATTGTTTTAGAATGATTAAAAAAAAGATATTTGCCAAAATTATAATAATTAATATTTATAAAAAAAAAAAAAATTAACAATACTGTTTAATAAAAAATGATTTTAATACTTTCTTCAGTTTTAAAGTATGAGTAATTGTATTAGTTTTTAAAATATTATTAAACATTATTAAATTATAAAGTTTAGGTCCTTTGAAAAATATTGTATTTTGGAATCTATTGGTTTTCATTAGTGGTAAAATAAATTTGGTTTTATTTCTATTAAATTTAAAATAATCAGTTATATCGTTAACATATTTATTATTTAAAAGATTATATATAATTAAAATATTTCTAAAAGTTATAAGATCATCAAGTTTTAAAATGTTACTATTATAAAATAAAATTGATATATGCGATAATCTTATTAATGGTAATTTTGAATTGTCAATAATCTTTTTATTAATTATTCTTATTATTTTTTTTTGTGATAAATTTAATATATTTAAATTAGAATTATAAATATTACCCCATATTTCAATACCATATGTTAAATTAGATAAAAACAAAGATTTGTATAATAAAATCAAATTTTTAATATTTAAATATGATAACCTTTTAATTAAGTATATTATTTTTGAAAGTTTCATATTTAAATTATCAATATGTATATTAAATGATAATTTTGTATCTAAATATAAACCCAAAAATGTATAGTTATCTACTATATCAATTGTTATATTGTCAATTGTTATATCATTAGTCAGTTTAGTATTAAAATATGGAAGTATTTTAGTTTTTTGTATATTAAGTTTTTAATTATTTATATCGAACCAATATTTTAATTTATCCATATATATTTGAAGTAATTGTGTTTGTTCAACATCACTATTAGCGTAAACTTTTAGTGATGTATCGTCAGCATATAAATTTAAATTAATATTATTCACATTTTTAAAAACATTTGGTAGGTCATTTATAAAAAGTATAAAAAATAAGGGCCCCAGAACAGAACCTTGGGAACCCCGTACTTAACATATTTAGTATTAGATAATGAATTATTTATTTTTGTAGTAAATGTTCTGTTATTTAAATAACTTTTTATTAAATTATATATATTTCCTCTTATCCCATATATTTCAAGTTTTGTTAATAATAATACATGATCAACAACATCGAAAGCTTTTTTCAGATCAAGAAAAATTGTTGCAATTTTTTTATGTTCACTATTTTTTTGTAGAATATAATACTGAATGTTTAAAAGCGATATCGTTGTATTAGATTTTGGAATAAAACCATATTGATTCTTATTTATTATTTTATGTTTAATTATGAAATTGGATACTCTATTATATATAATTTTTTCAAATATTTTACTAATTTGTGGTAAAAGTGCAATTGAGCGGTAATTAATAATATTGTTATTATCATTATTTTTAAATAGTGGTTTTATAATTTATTTTTTCATATCCGTTGGAAATAGTCCAGTTACAATACTATTATTAAATATATGATATATAGGATATAAAATACAATTAATAATCTGTTTTATCAATGACATATCATAATTATTTACATCCATGGATACTTTAGATTTCATGCTATTAGTAACGTTAATTATTTCACTATTGGTAATAGGTATGAAATAAAAACTATATGGATTATATATTAGTAATTTTAAATCATTATTACAACTATTATGTATTGTATTGATAATATTTTCACCAATATTAGAAAAATAGTTATTAAAGTATTCGCATTGATCTTTTTCATTATGTATTTCAATACCATTGTAAATAAATATATTTGGAAAGTTATTATATTTTTTATTAATTAGTTTATTAATTATTTTCCAATTATCACTTTGATTATTTTTAGAAAATAATTCATTATAATATTTATTTTTTTGTAATTTTAAATGTTTAATTAATTTATTTTTTATTTTGTTATATCTCATTAGCGCAATTTGACATTTATGTTATTATAAAATGAACAAAGTTTATTCTTTTTTTTAATGGCATTTTTAAGTTTATTTGTAATCCAAGGATTAATATAATCGTTTTTTATATTTTTATGTATTAAAGGACAATGTTTATCCATTAGAAAATTTAACTTTTTAATAAAACAAGAGTAATAATTTAAGGGGTCATTATTTACAATTTCATTTTGCCAATTTATAATATTCAATTCTTTTTTCAAATCATTGATATTTTTTTTATTTCTAATGAATGGTTTAGTATTAGTAATATGTAAATGTGTATGTTTAAAATTTAAAATAAAAAATAAAATAGAGTGATCTGTTATATCAGATTCTATAATACCGCTAGTTAATATATTTGTACTATTAGTTATGATATTATCTATTAATGTATTTGTATTTATTGTTGTACGTGTATATATATTAATAATGGACGAGAGACCTAATTGAGTTAGTATATAATTACAAATTTTTGTAGTATTTGAATTTTTTGAAAAGTCTATATTAAAATCTCATAGAAATATATCTTTATTAATATAATTTGAAAATAAATTAAAAATTAAATCATTGAATATAGTAGTATCACTATCAGGCGAGCGGTAAATAGCAGATAAAATATTGTGTTTTTTTGATTTTTCATCTATTATTTGAATAGAAACAATATCAATTGAATCTTTAATTGAAATAGATAGATTATCAATTATTGATGTTTTATACTTTTTTTATTTTTAAATGATCTATTCGTTTGGTATATATTATAATTTTTTAAATAAATATTAGGATCATCATATTTAGTAAGCCACGTTTCAGTAAAAATTAGTATATCTGGTTCATATGTAAATAAACATATAAAAGTTAAAAAGTTATCTATATTTTTGTTAAAACTGCGTATATTTAAAATAATTATTGATAAGTTATTTAAAAAGTCATCATTTAATTTATTATATTCATAAAGTGTATATATATATATAGATATTTTTTATGTTTATATATTTATTTTAGTTGTGGATCTACTTAATTTTTTATGTTTTACATTATTTATTATTTGTTGTATATATATATATGTGTGTGTATGTATGTTATTGTTTATATTTATATAGTATTATATGACGTACATATGACAATGGAGTTTACATAGGAATTTAGATATATTAGTATGAAAGTATGTTGGTATATTGAATAATTCCCTAGCCATATAATTTTGAAGAATTTAAACCTTAGAAATTATACGATGAGCGTTGAATGTAAGGATGAAGGTGTAGTAGCGAATAGGTGTATGCTGTAGGCAGACGCTATAATAATATCTGTAGATATTTGTAGTAAATGCCGAATAAGGCCTAGTGAGTGTAGTTAATAGTTTAGTGACTTTGTGGTATGGGAAATTTGTATATAAAGACTAAAGTACTGTGAAATATAACACTAGCTTTATTATATGGGTTGAGTACTATTGATTTGAAGTTGTGATTTAATTAGATATTGAAGGTGAAATAAGATAACCTCGGCATTAAATTGATGACGATAAGGGAGTTAGTGGATACACGATTGTAAATGGTGGTGAAAGTACTTAATCTTACATTATTCATTAATAGTTAGTTAACACTCGGTAATATTTATATTTATATATTTTTATTTTAACAATCATATTGAAAGAGCAACTGTTATCATAATTAACTTATATTAATTTAATATGTTCTCAAAATGTTAATGAATAATATTTTAGCATTTTAATCTATATATATATAATATTTTAAATAATTATTTTATAATAATTGATAACACATATTATAATTTTATATATTTATTAACACTTATTTAGAATATACAATTATTATTTGATTTCATCTTAGATAATATATGTTATCATAACAAAATAAAATATAATAAATAAAATTATCATAATAGCAGTAATCCTTTTCCAATTTCATTAATGATTTATTCTGTAATATTCATTTATTAATTAATATGTTATAATGTTTATTATTGGTAGTAATAACTGTTAGATCGATGAATACAAATAAATTTGTTATATAACTAATATAATTATTACATGACATATGATAACATAATATATAAAAGTTATATTTAATCATATAAATAATGAAATGACGTATGTTATTAGATAACTATAGTATTGTAATCCGTATTAATACATGTTGATAATATATTACATAATATACAACTAATTAAAAATATATTTAAGTATATATATATTTATTTATATATATATATATAGTTATAATTACATATAACCGTGTTATTTATATGAAATAACTAGTATGGCTAATGCATATTATAACTATGGTCGCAGATTGTAGATAGGAAGGTTGTATGTAATTATTACGTACTTTTGTATTACTAAATGTGTATACATGCAGATATCATTTATTATTAATTATTAATAATAATTTAGGTATGGCTAAACTCCTTAAATCTAACGTGGATAGCAGTAATTTCCTATTTTCTTATATCCCCAAGGACGGCAGAATTTTAAGGAAGCAAAACGACAGACTTTATATATTTGCTTCGGTCCAAAGAATCCACCGCAAACGGTATCTGTTATTATATCATTATATATAATATTTCATATAAATAAATTTAAATACATATATATATAATATGTTTTATAAATTTTAATTTAATTATACAATAAAATACATTGGTAAGTACGAATTACTAACTTTTAAAGCAGAACTTAAATTTCTTATTTCCAAGTTTCAACACCTTTAAAGAAGATCCGGAACAACAATACGGCTTGCGTACCAACCTCCATCTCTTTCTATTTGATCACGTGGTTAATATAATTTAATTATTGTATTATTTATTATATTCATAAACTGTTTGTAAAATACAATATAATATTATTGAAATTTTGTAATACAACGTACATAGTACAAATTTTATTTAAAATATCAATATTTATTTTATAATACTATATATTTTCAAATTAAAAAATGTAATTATTACATAACATTAAGAGGACGTGATACTATTAAAATTACATATAAAATCATTATTTTCAATTTTTTTTAGTAATTTGAATTATTTAAAATATTATGATTAACGTAATGTAACAATTATATACCAATGTAACAAATATTACTTATTTACTGAATTAAACTTATGATATATTGTATATACATTTCTTTATTTAATATTTAATATTTAATATTATCATTATATCTATATATATAGTATATATAACATTATTCGTTGTATAACATAATTTTAATTGTTTAAACGTAAACTGTATGTCCATTTTAAATCATTGTAATTCGTTCTATTTTGTTATTAGTTATGTATTTATTTTTGTTTTTATTTTTTTTATTATTTAACGACGCCTAAAATCACCATGTGTTTGTGAAGTCAATAAACTACAATATAAATAAATAAATAAATGTATACATACATTACTAACTCTCGTATTGTATAATATATATTATAATTATATATAAATTACTAACTATATATTATATACAAATTATAAAATAATTTAAAAAATCTTTAAACTTAATTTTCTCTAAATAAATATATTTAATTTTGTACAATCTACAATAAATTCAACTATCAATTTAAGTTTTTTACTCAATATTTTAATAATTTATAAAGACAATATAAATAATTTATAAAATTAAATATTTCTCGATGTGATATAAACAATATAACTTTATATATAGTGTATATATGACTAATTTTTTGAAAACAAAAATATCTATTTATTTTTAATAAGATTGTTTTAGAAAAAATGTAATTATTATAAACGTAGATATATTTTGAAAACATTATATTTTCTATATATATTGTATATATAAAGTGATAAATAGTATCACTTCTTCTTAAAAATCTATAATAGTATTGAGTTACCATACAAATATTTAGTATTGGTTATACATTTCCTATATTATAAAGCTATACTTGTATAACTATTTGGTGGTTTAACACAGGTTGATAAGGCTAACATATAAACAATGATAATTAATGTAACTCTTAACCGATAACATGTATGTCTTCTACGCCAGAAACCACACCTCTTTTTCTTCATATACGACTCCCATTTAAGTTTCAAACATGCAAGTTGGATCGGGGATTTGGCTTTAGAACTGCAGTGTCCACACAATCTACCTATTAAAGATATACAAAGTATTAGTTATACAATATCTAAATATATTATATGATGAGGTTATTTAGCATGTATATATATATTTCATGTAAAATATATTTATGTTAAATGTATGTTATAATAATTTTGAATCATAAAAATATAATTAATATAAATAAGTATACATAATATCACACACGCGCAATCACGTATATACACGTGTATATGTATATATATATATATATATATATATATATGATTATTTTGTATATATATATATATATATATATATATGATTATATGTATAAGTAACTACTGAAAAGTCCTCTTTTTTCATCATATTTAACTTCTTCAGTTCCTTTTAATTCTGAGACTTCTTTGATATCATTTTCATATTTCTCTAGTTCTTTAGTATACGCTAATAGTAAGAGTAGTATAGTGTTTGGTTAAAACTTAAATATTTATATATATATATTCATATAGATTTTTCATTTTCATGCAAACCGATATTCATTTAATAACATATTTTATTTTAATATTCAATTCATCAACTCCTCATATCATATTACACTTTGCATTCTTTAAATAATACTTATATTTATAATATACTGTACTAGTGATATAGTACGCACTATTTAAGTTATTTAATTTAATTATTAATTAATACATGTAACCATATTTATTAATTTTTAAATGAAAGTATCTAATATAACTGAAATATGTATTATTAAATGCGTAATTGTTAAAGATAATGATAATGTAATAATAACTAATTAACACTAACCCGCTAATGCAGCCTCCTCCTCCTCTTCTTGTGAACTCGCATACACACAACAATAGGCTATCGTCAACAATAGTAGTAATGGTAATAACTTCATCCTGTACAATATCATCACTGTTATATAATCTATGGGTTTATTCTTATAATGTATTTCATATTTAATTGTAATATGATCAACTAAGAAACAATTAATTTATTCTTAAATAATATACGTATATAATAATATACCTTAATCAGTGTGTTATTTACTTGAAGCAATGTTAATGAAGGTAATAGACAGACGATGTTATATATAGTAATGAATGTATCACGTGGTTTAATGATGTCACGTGTACATGTTTATACATTTATTATACGTTCAAACATACATATTATTAAAATAAGAATTGTAGGAAATACCCATGTACTAAATATAAATAAGTATATTGTTATTTGTAGATATATATATATAAATATATGTATATAAAAAAGAAAACCGCATAGATCGGCATTATTATGTGATTTCGCAACATATTGATATACTAGTATTATAGCTCTAAGTGTGTATATGACATTTAAAGGCGTGGCTAATATTTTAAAGTGACGCCCATATTTGTGAAGGTAATATATAGACACAACTGGTCAATTAATAACACAAATAAACTACTGACTTAAAGATAAACAAATAATGAAGCTATATATATATAAAGTTATATTAAAATAATAACTTTATATTAATTTCACATACAATAGTATAATCAATAAATAGAACCTACAATATATACACTCTATGATTAAAATAAATTAATTTTTGACTATTTAAATAATATATTAAAAATTATTTTAAATATACATAGTTTTAACAAAAATATAGACAACTTTTAACTTTAACTAAAAAGAGGTGATGGTGTTATTGTGAAAAAAATGATAAAAATACTAATAATTGATAATATATATATTTAAAATACAGATTATATTGATATTATTTCTATAAAAATAAAAGATGAAATAGTATTATAATTATTAAAATTTTTACACTACAGTATTAAAACAAAATCTAAAAGCATTATTTAATTTAGTCTATGTAAACTTAATGAACTATATGAACATACAAAAATAACATAAAACAATATAAACAATATATTGTTTATATAGTTGTATGTTCTATTGTATGTTCATATTACACAATCATGATATTATACTATTGTATTTTTATGATTAATATATAATAATAAATTATTATTTAACTATATTAATTAGTATTATTTTTCGTTTTCTTTATTATTTAACTTTGAATGACTATTCATGAATCACAACTTTTATTTATATTATCTGGATCACTTTTATTTTTTCTAATTTATTATTGTAATTTTGTAATTTATCATAGTTTCTAATATATCTGGGATTCTTCTATACATTTAATAACACGCAAATTATATATTATAATATTATAGAATCTACTATTAATAACCTATATATTTATAAAAAGGAGGACAATATTATGCTATATTTTTATATTAGTAATGTTATTGGCATGTTATTGGCATGTTATTGTAACTTTATGAAAAAACTTGTGTAAATTGATACTTTATAATATATTACTAGATATAATAATTTTGTATTTATAACTACATGAACCCGATCTGAATCTGGTGCTTTTTGAAAATATAGCGAGCTTTATAATTATGGTCATTTACAATTATAATCTCTACATATAATTTACATATATATATAATTATACGAATAGAAATATAATTATATTTTTATTTCTATTCTGATAATTGTATACATATAGTACACTTGAATATTATTAATCTATAATAATTATTACTTATACATTATAAGTTGTAAGTATGAGCTACCTAACTAATTATTGCATATTATAACAACATATGTATAATCATTAATAACTTAATACTAGGTATCGAAACGATAGTATGTATAATAATAGATATATTGGGCTTTACCTAAATAATAACATTCTGCTTACATTTATAATATATACATATTCATAATATATTAATAGAACATGCAATTTCCTAAATCACACGTATGATAGATTATATATTCTCTTGATGTATCACTTTTTGTAATTAATTGACATACATAAACAACAAATATATACCTGTTATTATAGAATATGTATGATTGTTTATTAGACTTATATATTACGATTGCATTTATAATCTATTAAACAATCTACTAAAACACAACAATAAATGTACTATGTATTGAAATATTATATATATATATATATATATATATATAATACTATTAGATTTAGTTGATGACCGAGATAAAAAACCTAGGTATTGTAAAGAGATTGTATTGAATTAATCGAGAATCCAAACATCTGGTCATGGATTTAAATGAAAGAATTAATACAAAAACGAATATATTATAAGAGTATAAATATTTTGTAATTCTATTTTTTATAATTCGTGTTCTGTCTCATAAATAATCATTACAAAAAATTAAATATAACTCTCAATATCAAAAATAATATCAATATCATGTATATAACAATAAAATAATAAAATTAATTAAAAATATATAATAAAATATTTAAAAAATGTAAAAAGCCACTAAAAAATAATAAATAATGTAAACTATCAAAAATCAAGTTATTCCACAACTAAAATAGGCTACAAACATAACACATATATATATATATATATATATAATACGAACACATTAAAAGAGCTAATGAGAAGGAAAGATGAACATGTAAATAAAAGAACATACACTACAGATATTAATGTCTAAGTGACAATATATAATTATTTAAATATGTAATTAATTATTTATAATGCATCTTATAATAATTTTGAATACAATAATATATATATATATATATTTATATTTTAATGATATTTTATTTCTGAAAATAAACTATATTAATGTATTATTATTTATTTAGGTATATGAATGTTTTATAACTCGTAAATCGATTATTAGATAAATTGCTAAATTTCTCA
This sequence comes from Osedax fenrisi, assembly GCA_964019155.1. Lineage (NCBI taxonomy): Eukaryota > Metazoa > Annelida > Polychaeta > Sabellida > Siboglinidae > Osedax > Osedax fenrisi. Next base: position 13,438,036 of record OZ025242.1, read on the forward strand.
CTGATTTATTTTTACGTCATTATTTACTCTCATCCTAAACTCGAAATTAAATGTAGGTATTCATCAACGTGATCCACTCACTCTATTAACACCTTTCCTAATGTTAATATATCATTAGGCGTTTAATACCTATTTTACTTGGTATACAAATAAATAAATATAAATATAGTATAAAGTAGTATTAACTGTCATTACAATTTTACGAGCTTTAAAAAATGTAGGTGTTGTATCATAATTCTAAAATACGAAATTAGATTTTGGTGGCTTAATTTAGATGCGTTATATTGCGATATTTTCCTGATTCGATTAATAAAATAATAATAATAATATAAATAAGATACATTATTAAGTCGTTAATTTACTCGGAATTTAAATTGGAATATACAAATTTATCTGTAATCACATAGATATTATAATAAATAATTATTCCTTCAAGCCCCCTTAAGATTCGAGTAGATAGTCTATGACTTATTTATTCTATAAATATAGTTACAACCAAATATATTAATATTATACAAATAAATTAAAAACTAATTAAAGAAAAAAATTGAAGGACTAGTGTATAAATTATATACTATATAGTACATATTCATTTTTAAATAACATTTTATTTTATTCAATATATATATATAAATAAAAAAATATTTTTTAAATTATTGACGTAATCTTTATTATTTTTACTATTATATAAATTATATATATATGTGTGTACTTATATTGAAAATACTATATTTAAATATAACTAAATCACATTTCAAGTTCACCGTATCCTCTAACGTATTATGTTTTAGATAATACATATGTAATGTAAATATCATATACGAGTGATGGTCAACCCTAGCTATCATCAATGTAAATATACAGCTGTGTTTTAGTGTATTGTTTAATAGCTTAGAAATGTAATCGTTATGTATAAGTCTAATAAACAAGTATACATATGCTAATAAGATGTGTATATATATGTTGTTTATGTATGTCAATTAATTACAAAAAGTGATACATCAAGTGAATACATAATCTATCATACGATTGATTTAGGAAATTACATGTTCTATTAATATATTATGAATATGTATATATTATAAATGTAAGAGAATGTTATTATTTAGGTAAATCCCAATATATCTATTATGATACATACTATCGTTTCGATACCTAGTATTAAGTTATTAATGATTATACATATGTTGTTATAATATGCAATAATTAGTTAGGTAGCTCATACTTACAACTTATAATGTATAAGTAATAATTATTATAGATTAATAATATTAAAGTGTACTATAAGTATACAATTATTACATCATAATAGAAATAAAAACATAATTATATTTGAATTAGTATTATTATATATATATATATATCTAATATATTTAAATTTACCATATTTGCTGACGATACCACATTATTTATTGATGATAGTTCAATTGTTTCATTATCAAGAAATATAAATATGGAATTATCAAAATTAAATAACTGGTTTATTGATAACCGGTTATCATTGAATACTGATAAAACCAATTACATTATATTTAATTGTAAAGAAAACGTGAATATATAAATAAATAAAAATAATATAAAAAGGGTAACAAATATAAAATTTCTTGGTGTAATTATTGATAACAAACTAAGTTGGAAATATCATATTTCATATCTAAGAGCTAAACTGAATAAAATAATCTGGATAACTAGTAAAGTCGCAAGACTATTAAATTTTAAATCTCTAACAATGATATATAAATCTTTATTCCTTCCTCACATTAATTATACTAACATAATATGGGACAATACATATGTATCTAATACAAATTGTATCCTCTTACAACAACACAAAAATGTTGAGAATAATTTGTAATAAAAAAATTCATGAACATACTAATATTTTATTTAAAAATATAAATACTCTTAAATTGTGTGACCTTGTTGAAAAAAAACACTAGTATATTCATGTACAATAAATTCTACTCGTCTTCATCATTATTTTTTAAAAAGAAAAATATAATATATAATATTCGTGATTCCTTAATTTTTGAAATAGAATTATGCAGAAAAAAATTCTTATTATTTTCTTTAGTTTTTAATGGACAAAAAACATGGAATAATATATACTCTGACATAATAAATCAAAATCAATATCAATTTTCGCAAAAAAATGCATAACAAATTCATCGATAATTACAATTAATCCAATAATTCAAACATTTACATTTATAAAAAAAAATATTTTATCTTTTCTTTTATGTTATAATTTTCAACCTGACATTTATATAAAAAAAATTGTATTACTCTTCTAGTAAAATAACTATGTTTAACCTTTAGACCTATATATAAAATAACAAAATTTAAAAAATAATCATTTTATTCTTATTGACTTTTATAATAAAATATATATTTTTTTTAATCCTTTTAAACTTTTATATAAAAATGATCCCATTGTTTTGCTCTTTTCTTCTCAGTTATAATTTTAAACTTGACCTTTATATAACAATTTAAAAAATCCTTACAAAATATTTGTTAATGACTTTAATAAAATAATTTGTTTTTAACTTGACCTTTATATAAAAATAACAACTTTAAAAAAAAAAAAAAAAAAATAATAATAATGTTAATCTTCTTACTGCCTTTTATAATACAATATTTTGTTGTTAATAATTTTAGACTTCTATATATAAATTATACTCATATAAAAATTAATAAATAGTTATTTTATTTATATTCTAATGACATTTATTGAAAATTACTTTTTATCAATTTTGAATTCTATATAATTTTTATTTATATATTTTTTTAAATCTTAGTTTGTTGTTTTTGTTCAGTATAGTTTCCTGATCTGTTTATTTATTATATTCATATTATCATTTAGTATCGAAATTTAAATTATTTTAATGATGTTTTTGTATTTTTTATACCTACACTAATTTTATCTATTTTTATCTTTTATTTTATAGTTTATTTAATTATTAAATGATGATTAATCAATAACGAGTTGACAGATATCACAATTTTATCATATTATATTTATTTTAGTGTAAACATGAAGACAACCTTATTATTATTATATATATTTTATATTCCACAATATTCACATTCCATTATATTTATATAATGGAATTAAATTATTTGATATCTGTCAACAAGTTAAATTAAGGGTAATTGTCTCGACAAGCAGCAATGCTTCTACAATTACCCAGGTACTTGTACCAACATCTGATAATAATAATAATATATATATATATATATATATATATATATATTATTTATATATATATATATATATATATATATATATATGTAAATTATATGTAGAGAAGTAAATGACCATAATTATAAAGTCTCGCTATATTTTCAAAAAGTACCAGTATCAGATCGGGTTTGTGTAGTTATGAATACACAATATCCGGTAATATATTATAAAGTATCAAATCGCATAATTACAATAACATGCCATTTACATTACTAATATACAATTATAGCATAGTATTTACCTCGTTCAAAGAAATATATAGGTTATTAATAAACGATTCCATAATATTATATCATATAATTTGCGTGTTATTACATTTTTAGAAGAAACCCAGATAAATATAAACCAACATAAAATATAAAATTACGATAATAAATTAGAAATAAATAAAAGTGATACAGATAATACAAATAATAGTTGTGATTCGTGAATAGTTATTCAAAGTTAAATATTAAAGAAAGCGAAATATAAATAATTATTACTATCAATAAGAAATATATTTGAACTGTTTAAATAAAAATAAAAAGTAATACAGTTAAATAAATAATTGATTATTATATAATATTCATAAAAATACAATAGTATAATATCATGATTGTGCAATATGAACATAAAAAAACATAAAATTATTTAAACAATATATTGTTTATATTGTTTTATATTCTTTGTTATCTTCATATAATAATAATATAATAATCAGATTGGTTCGTCGTAATAAACGAGAATGAACCCAGGTAGATATAGAAGTTCATTGAACTTATCGAGATATCTACCTGTCAGCAAAAGGAATGGATAAAAAACAAACAGTAATAAAATTTACAAAGATAAAATAAAATTGGAAATTAAAAGTAAAATATAAATATAAAGTAAAATTTTAAATATTAAAATAGTTAAAATACAAATAAATATTATATATAAATATTAATAAAAATAATAATAATAGATAAAAATAACAATAAAACAAGACGTGTACAAATAAAGAGGGAAAAACAACACATAGTTCATAAAACGACCACAACGAACGAATAGTATAAGGCTACCAACTTTCAGTAAGGATGTGCCAAGTCCTTAATACCTTGAGATGATCCCACCACAATCATACCGGTAAACTTAGTACTCGGCATATAATACACCACCGCACGCTACAATTAATATACAAAAAACACGAAATTCCTCCTCTTTATAAAATAAAAAATAAAAAAATATAATATAAATAATAAAATAATAATAAACAGTTAATAAAAATAATAAATAGTAATGAAATATAAATCTTATAAATAAAATTACAATAAAATATATACAAGACATAATAATAATAATAATAATAATAATAATAAGAATAATAACAATAATAATAATAATAATAATAATAATAATATTAATAATAATAGGTAACTCGTAATACAAATTTAATCAAATAATAATAAGAATAATAAAAAACAATACATTTAAAAACAAATGATAATACAATTGTTAAAATATATAAATATTGTAAAAAAATAATTTAATTATAAAACCAATCCAATTACTGAATTTCATCATTTGATAAAAAATATATATAAAATGAATAAAAATAAATAAATAAGACTTTAATAGTGACCAATAATTTTTTGTTTTAAAACATTTAAAAACTTTTTCAAAGGGTTAGTGGTTTTGATATCAATAGATAGTGAATTCCATAACAAATGACCTTTATAACCAATACAGAATGTATCATAACAACGTGATATATTGGGAACAACGAATTCATTAGTTGACCTTAGAGAATATATTGTCTTTTTTTTATTAAATAACTTAATAATTTGTGGATGTATATTATTATTGTACCAAGCTTTATACATGTATTTGTAAATATTTAAATCAATAATATCATTAAATTTGAGAATACGTTTATGTATATAAATATGGTCAATATTTTTTCTATTATGTAGATAATAAATTGATCTTAGACATCTATTTTGTAATATAGTAATACATTTAATATTACTAAAATACGTATTACCCCAGAGTATTGAGCAATAATGCAAATGACTATGGAATAAAGAGTAATATATGTTCATAAGGGATTCTCTATTCAATTTAGATTTTAATCTATTTATTAAAGAGATACATCGATAAAGTTTGTTTTTAATATTATGAATCTGTTTTTTCCAATTGAGATTTTCATCTATAAATATACCCAAAAATAAAATATAAGATGATTGCTTTATAATTAAGTCATTAATTTTTATATTTAATTTATGTTTAATTCGTGACCTATGAAATAATATGAAATTAGTCTTATCAATATTTAGTTGTACTCTGTTATTATTAATCCATTCATGAATATAAACTAAAGTTTCATTAATAATATTTTCAAGGTCTTGTATATTTTTATTAGAGAATGCAATAGTTGTATCATCTGCAAAAAGTGTAAAATGACAAGGATTTTGTATATTTGATAAATCATTAATAAATAATAAAAATAAGATAGGTCCCAACACCGAACCCTGTGGAACACCATATTTTATAGGCAAGGTAGAAGATATAGATGAATTAAAGTGTACATATTGATTTCTATTAGTTAGGTAACTCTTAATAAAATCACCACTTAAACCTCTAAAACCATATAAATATAATTTGTCAAGTAAAATGTAGTGATCAAGTGAATCAAATGCTTTTTTAATATCAATAGAGACTGCCGCACAATGTTTATCATTATTAGTTTGTAAATAACCAATAAAATCAAGAAGTGCATCACAAGTTGAAGTAGATTCTTTGAAACCAAATTGATACATATTTAAAATTTTATTTTTATTCAAAAAACTTAAAATTCTTATTTTTATTAATTTCTCACACATTTTAGAGAATTGGGATGTAATAGAAATCGGACGATAATTTGAATAATCACATCGATTATGCTTCTTATATATAACAATTACCTTCGAGGTTTTTAATATATCAGGAAATATACCTGCATTTATAGAAAGCATAAATAAATACATAATAATGTGACTAATAGATGTAATTATTCTTCGTAGTAAATATAGGTTAAATCCATGAGAATCATTACTAAATTTGTCAGAACATTTGTGTACTATATTTTCAATTTCCGTTACAGTAACAGGTTCAAAGAATATAGAACTTGTGTTAGAAGTAATATTAGTCAATCTATCACTATAAGGGTCATTAAAACTATTATTTATTTCAGCTCCAATAGAAGTAAAATATTTATTAAAATTATTTGAATTTTCAGAGTCAGATTTATTATTATTCATGTTAATAGTGTTTTTATTTGTATTCTTCATAAGATTATTTAGAACTCTCCATGTATTTTTTATATTATTGGTTTTTAGTTTACCAGAATAATAATTTTGTTCACATTTTTTTTAAATTTTACTTAAACAATTTTTATAATTTTTATATTCCATATCTAAGTTTGAGTTTATAATAGTTTTTTTGTAGAGTTTATTTTTCTTATGTATACATTTTAGTAGTGATTTTGTAATCCATGGTTTATTATTTATATATCGTTTATTTTTTATTTTTTTTAAAGGACAACAAATATTATAGAATGTTGTAAAAATGTTGATAAAATGGTTAAAAGCAATATTAATATTAGAACATGAATAAATGTCAGTCCAGTCAACTTTTTGTAAAGATAAATTTAGTTTTAAAATATTATTTTGAGAGTGGTTTCTTATATATTTAAAAATCGGTGTATCATTAGTCTTGTTTTTTAATAAGTCAAAAATGGAGAATATAGGTAAGTGGTCACTTATATATGTTATTAAAATACCATTATAAATAATATTATCAAAATTAATAATATTAAAAATATTATCTATTAGTGAATTTCCATTAGAATAAAAATGAGTAGATTTAGTTATTAGTGGTATAAAATTCATAGAATAAAATGTGTCAATAAAATACTTAGTTATATTATTATGATGCGAATGTAGATTAATATTGAAATCACCTACAATAAACATATTTCTATGTGCAAGATTATTAAAAGTATTATACATTATATCTGAGAAGTTTCTTATATTAAAGGAAGGTGATTTATAAATACCAGCAATAAGTATATTAGTATTACAAAGATACAAATTTAATTATAACATATCAAATTCATCACGTATTGATACACTTAAATTATCTATTTTATTGAATGTAATAGAATTATGTATATAAATAGATTCACCACCTCCACGTTGATTGATTATAGTCGTATGGATTGCAGAATATTTTTTTAAATAATAACTACATTTATTAATCGAGTCCAGCCAGGATTCAGTTATGACAATTACACTAAAAACTACATTAATATAATGTAAATAATCAGTTAAGGAATCAAAATTTTTTGGGATGCTGCGAATATTTATATGAATAATTGAAAAATTAGAAATATGTAACCTTAAAGGTGTAAGGTCTTTATAATATGTGCATTGTGTGAATATATCAGTGGTATTTATACGTAAGTCATTATCATTATAATACGGAATATACTTAAATAAAGGCGATTTAATCAATTGATCATCAGACATAGTATATACAAATATAATTGTTATGTAATCAAAAATAAGTTAAATTAAAGGTTATTTAATTGAGATATATCAGAGATATATAATTTATTATTTTTATCTTTATCTATAATGATATAAACTTTGTCTATATATACCCAAGCTTTATAAATAGAATTAGATTTAACTAATTTCCTAGCTTTATAAAGAATATTATCAGTTTCTATTGAATGCTTAATATTAATGTAATAATTAGAATTAGATAATTTTGACTTGTTTTTTAATATATCTATTGTTAAATTTTGATCAATCAATTTTATGAAATATTTATCAGGTTTTGATGTAATATTATTAGTGTCGTTTTCATTAGGTAAGCTAGATGCATTAGTATATTTACTAATATTAACAATAGATTCTTTATTAAGAGTATATTCAAGATTGTTATTTATAAAATTAATTAAGTTATCTTTGTCTACGTAATCTATATTATCTTGTTTATTAAAGTTAGTAAATATTAAAGTACTACTATTATCATTACCAAGTTTATTTAATGATTTTGTCAACTGTTTAATTGGCAGTTCCTTTAATATATCTTTGTTCTGCTTAAATTCAGTATTTAATAGCTTATTAATATTGATATTATCTGTTTTTAGTTCTTGAATTTATTTTTAGTTCTGTATATAGTTCATTAAGTTAATTTAGTTCATTAATTTTATATAGACTAAATTAAATAATGCTTTTTAGATTTTGTTTTAATACTGTAGTTCTAAAAATGTTTATAATTGTAATACTATTTCATCTTTTATTTTTATAGAAATAATATCAATGGAATCTGTATTTTAACAAGATATATTAGATTTATAACAAGTTTTTTTTTTTGGGGTTAGCTTCCTCGTAAACTCTTCTCTACCTTTACCATGTATATCTATATCCCATAACTTCTCCTACTCTGACTGCCTAAATATATCGTTCACCAACAAATACAAATCTATATACATTACTGTCATTTATAGACCGCCTAAACCAGAATTCACTTCATTTCTAAGTGAATTTAACGATCTTGCTACTGATCTCATAAGTTATTCCACATACGACCCTATTATTCATAGTGATTTCAACTATCATTTTAATCTACCTCATATCCACATATTATGTTTACTAATTTAACAAATTCATTATCCTTATCACAACATGTACATTTCCCAACTCATATAAATAGTAATATTATTGATATTATATTCTCCAGATCTCTCCATTCTGAACACATGGTGAGTAATATTTCTAGGTTTGATCTACTTTCCTATCACTTCCTAATCTCATTAAAAACTAACTTTACTATCACTCATAATCAGAAAACACGTATTACATACAGGCCCATTAAGAATATTAATTCCCTGATATCCTTAGATGACTTACATTCTGTTTTAGGTGACTACTGTTATTTACCAGTTGTATTAAATTCCATATTAACCCATTTACTCGATAAACATGCGCATTCAAAAACCTAATCAGTAACTCTACATCCTGATACCCCTTGGTTTAATCCCCACCTCATGTCCTTGAAACGATCACTTCGTAAATTTGAAAGAATATAGCTATCATTGAAATCGTCATCTTCTAGAGCTTCATTCATTGTAAGATCTACAAGTTAGCAATTTCCTATGCCAAATCTAGCTATTATACTCGGGTTATATACGATCTTGATTCTGATAACCCACGACTTTTAAGACTGGCTAATAAGTTGATGTATCCCCCAAAACCAACATTTCTCCATTACAATTATTCTGTTTCTTTTCCAAAATATTTGATAATAAGATTGACTCCATAATAATAAAGATAAAAAAACATAACCCTACTGCCAACTATCCTTCAATACACACCTATATCTTATGTCTTACGTTTTTTTGTCCGCCACATATATCTCTCATATCTAATTTACTACATGCGTCCATTTTTTAATCCCCTCAGATCCTGTTCCACTATCTATTTGTAAACTTTACTCCGATTATCTATGTCCAACTATCTGTAACATCATCTCATATTCCTTACATTTCGGTATTGTCCCTTATATTGTTAATCAAGCAATAATCAATCTTATTCTTAAAAAACATTCACTCGATCCTGAATCACTTATCATTTATGGCCCAATTTCTCAGCTACCTTTGGTGAGTAATATTTTGGAAAGAGTTGTCTCTCGTCACCTAATCTCCTATTTAACCGACAATAATCTCAATATTCCTCAACTCAATGGTTTTCGCCGAATACATTCCACAGAAACAGCACTACTAAACGTAATTAATGTCATCACTTCTACCCTTAATACTAAAAATGCTGTCAACTAGTAATTCTGGACATATTCAGTGCTTTCGATACGCTTGATCACCAAATTCTACTGTCCAGTATACACTTGCTTAGAGTTAGAGACCTTGCCCTATCATGGTTTACTTCATTTCTATCTGATCGAAGTAGTTAATTAATAAATATTTATATTTTTAAAATATGAATATATAAATATAATATATTATATATAATGTATATATATATATATATATATATATATATATATATATATATATATATATATCAGTATATGGAATAAAGGCTGTATAATACCGCTACCGAAGAAAGGAGATTTAACTTCTACAAACAACTATCGTGGTATCACTCTAACATGTATAGCTGCAAAGATATATAATCTAATGCTTTTAAATAGAATAAGACCTGAAGTAGATAAGATATTAAGAAAAAACCAAAATGGTTTTAGAACTAATAGATCTACTACTGGCCAAATACTCACGATTAGAAGGATCATTGAAGGCGTAAACGAAAAGAATCTAACAGCTACACTCCTTTTTATTGATTTCTCCAAAGCTTTCGATTCCATACATCGAGGAAAGATGGCAGAGATTCTTAAATCATATGGAATACCTGAAAAGATCATAAATGCAATTATGATAGCTTATAAAGATACTAAATCAATTGTGAGATCAGATGATGGCGATACGGAATTTATAAATATAACAGGAGGTGTGTTACAAGGTGATACACTAGCACCATTTCTTTTTATAATATGTCTTGACTATGTCTTGAAAATGTCACTTGATCGAGATAATGTTCTTAGCTTTACCCTCTCTGAGAGAAAGAGCAGAAGACATCCAGCAATAAAAATAACAGATGTCGATTATGCAGATGATCTAGCTATAGTAACTGATAAAACGAGCGAAGCTACAATTCTTCTACATAAAATTGAAAATACGGCAAAAGAGATTGGTTTGAATATAAATGCAGGTAAGACCGAATTCATAAGCATAAATCAAGGAGAAAATGGAAAAATAAAAAGCCTAAATGACAAGGACATTAAAAAAGTATCCGATTTTAAGTATCTTTGAAGTTATATTCAATCAACAGAAAAGGATATGAATATAAGACTGGCTAAAAGCTGGGCAGCTTTAAATAAGATGAACGCTATTTGGAAATCTAGGTTACCGTATAGAATTAATAGAAATTTCTTCAGAGCAACTGTTGAGTCGGTATTAGTATATGGATCTGTAAGTTGGAAACTCACAAAAGCTCTGGAAAAAATACTAAGTGGAAACTATACTCGCATGTTACGGGCAATACTAAACAGGTCTTGGAAGGACCATCTTACCAATATAGAAATATATGCAAATATACCGGATATATGCACGTCGATACGACAGCAAATACTTCGTTTTTCTGGTCACTGTTGGAGAAATAAGCGCGAAATGATATCAGATACTATTCTATGGCAACCTACCCATGGTGAGAGAAAAAGAAAACGGCCGCGAAGAACATACGTTGACTAACTCATGGAGGATACACTGTGTAATGTAAATGAATTGAAAACTGCGATGGACGATACAGATGAATGGAAGAAGAGTGTCAAAAACTGCCGAGCAAGCTCGACCTGGTAAGGTAAGTAATATATATATATATATTTACTATCGAGCAATCATTTCCACTAACTGACAATTATGCTGTCAAACTTAACATTCATGTTATAATACTACCCTCTCTGTGCTGTCAAACATTACAACTTAAATACTATTCCCCGACCCTCATAAATATACATAACTGATACAGCCTTTACATTGTTCTCAAATTTCACCAATGAATGACCGTCCCTAACGTCCAGTATACATGTACGCTAATGATACACTTATACATACTAACATAATAAATAACTGTTCTAAACTACGTGTTATTACATTCAATACACTATTATACACCCACTTATTACTAAACTAGATACATATAGATCTACTCAACATACCATCTAACTTGGACATCCTATATTTCAAATAATGTACATTTATAATGTATCATTTATCCCAATAAAATCATATATACATTGGTATCAATCCCAATAAATAAATTAATATATATATATTATAAAATAATTAATTTATATAATACAAATGATATGTCATAGTTTAATTAATGTATTATAATATAAATTATATACAATTATATAAATAGTATATTTATAATATAACACATTAAATATATCTATTAAATGTTTATATCTTATTCACTAATATAATATAAATAATATAATAGTTATTATGTACCTGTATCTAAATAAATTATAAATATTTATTTATAAGATTATTGTAGATATTAATATATTAATTAGTATTTGAAAATGTATACTGATAAATATTAAAAGTATACTCAATTCTGCTGCGCTCTAATACTAGGGCAATGATATACCTCGGAGATTAGTTGTGTCTATATATTACCTTCACAAATATGTGCGTAACTTTAAAATATTAGACACTCCTTTAAATGTCATATACACACTAACAGGATATCAATATGTTGGAAAATCACATAATAATGCCGATCTATGCGGTTTTCTTTTTTATATACATATATTTATATATGTATATATATATATATACTTATTTATATTTAGTACACTGGGTATTTCCTACAACAGTTTCATTTTATTTTAATAAGATGTATGTTTGAACTTAATAAATGTATAAATATGTGCACGTGACATTATTAAACCACGTGATATATTCATTACTATATATAACATCGTCTGTCTGTTACCTTTATTAACATTGCTTCAAGTAAATAACACACTGATTAAGGTATATTATTATATATGAATATTAGTATGAGAATACATTCATTGTTTTCTTAGTTTATCATATTACAATTAAATATGATATACATTATACGAATAAATCAATAGATTATATAACAGTGATGATATTATACAGGATGAGGTTATTACCCGTGCTTCTATTGTTGACGATAGCCTATTGTTGTGTGTATGCGAGTTCACGAGAAGAGGAGGAGGAGGCTGAATTAGTAGGTTAGAGTTCATATGTTATTATATACGTTATTATATAAATACTCATTATCTTTAATTACGCATTTAATAATACATATTTCATTTATATCATATACTTTCATTTAAAAATTAATAAATATGGTTACATTTATTAATTAATAATTAAATTAAATAACTTAAATAGTGCGTACTATATCATTAATACAGTATATTATAAATATAAATATTATTTAAAGAATGTAAAGTGTAATATGATTTGAGGAATTGATGAATTGAATTTTAAAATAAAATATATTATTAAATGAATATCGGTTTGAATGATAATGAAAAATCTATATGAAAAAAAGATATATATATATATATATATATATAAATATATAAGATTTAACCAAGCATTATACTACTATTACTATTAGCGTACACTAAAGAACTAGAGAAATATGAAAATGATATTAAAGAAGCCTCAGCAGTAAACGGAACTGAAGAAGTTAAATATGATGAGAAAAGAGGACTTTTCAGTAGTTACTTATACATATAATCATAAATTCATATATATATATATATATATATATATATATATATATATATATATATATATATAAATATATATATATATATATATATATATATTTGCTAAATAACCTCATCATATAATATCTTTAGATATTGAATAACTAATACTTTGTATATCTTTAATAGGTAGATGGTGTGGACACTGCAGTTCTAAAGCCAAATCCCCGATCCAACTTGCATGTTTGAAACTTAAATGGGAATCGTATATGAAGAAAAAGAGGTGTGGTTTCTGGCGTAGAAGACATACATGTTACAGGTTAGCGCTTTACTTAATTATCATTGTTTATGTTTTAACCATATCTACCTGTGTTAAACCACTAAATAGTTATACAGGTATAGCTTTATAATATAGGAAATATATAACCAATACTAAATATTTGTATGGTAACTCAATACTATTATAGATTTTTAAGAAGAAGTAATAATATGTATCACTTTGTAAATACAATATCTATAGAAAATATAATGTTTTCAAAATATATCTACGTTTATAATAATTACATTTTTTCTAAAACAATCTTATTAAAAATATATAGATTTATTATATCGTAGATAATATTTAATTAATATTTAATCTAAATAATATATAATGTAATTCTTTTCATACTTAATTAATTATAATTTTTTTTTAAATTAGCCATATATTTACTATATATATTTACTATTTATATTATTTATATCATATCTAAAGAGAAATATTTATTAATTTTATTAATTATTTATATTGTTTTTATCAATTATTAAAATATTAAGTAAAACGATTCAAACCTAAATTGATAATTGAATTTATTTTAGATCTACAAAATTAAGTATATTTTTTTGAGTAAATTAAGTTTAAAGATTTTTTGAATTATTTTATAATTTGTATATAATATATATTTAGTAATGTATATAGTATTATAATATATTTTATACAATACGAGAGTTAGTAATCTATATATATATATATATATATATATATATATATATTGATTGAATGTTTATTTAGATATATATATATATATATATATATATATATATATATATATATATATACTTGTTATACATGCTATATATAGATATAATTAAATATTAAATAGAGAAATATACATATATACAACGTATCATAAGTTAAATGCAGTAAATAAGTGTTACATTGATATATAATTGTTACATTATGTTAATCATAATATTTTAAATAATTCAAATTACTAAAAATAATTGAAAATAATGATGTTGTATGTAATTTTAATAGTATCAAGTCCTCTTAATGTTATGTAATAATTACATTTTTTAATTTCAAAATATATCGTATTATAAAGCAAATATTGACATTTTTAATTAATATTTGTACAATGTACGTTGTATTTCAAAATATCAATAATATTATATTGTATTTTACAAACAGTTTATGACTATAATAAATAATACAATAATTAAATTATATTAACCACGTGATCAAATAGAAAGAGATGGAGGTTGGTACGCAAGCCTTATTGTTGTTCCGGATCTTCTTTGAAGGTGTTGAAACTTGGAAATAAGAAATTTAAGTTCTGCTTTAAAAGTTAGAAATTCGTATCTACCTATGCATTTATTTTATAATTAAATTTAAATACATTAATATTTGATGCACTACCCATTTATAAAAAATTATATATATAGTAAAATGTATTTATATGAAATATTATATATAATGATATAATAACAGATACCGTTTGCGGAGGATTCATGGGACCCAAGCAAATATATAAAGTATGTCGTTTTGCATACTTCAAATTCTGCCGTCCTTGGGGCTATAAGAAAATAGTAAATTACTGCTATCCACGTTAGTGTTAGGGAGTTGATCAATACTTAAATTATTATTAATAATTAATAATAAGTGATATCTGCGTGTATACAAATGTAGTAATACAAAAGTACGTAATAAGTACGTACAGGCTTCCTATCTACAATCAGCGACCATAGTTATAATATGCATTAGCCATACTAGTTATGTCATATAAATAACATAGTTATACGTAATTATAACTATAGATATAAGTAAATATATGTACTTACATATGTTTTTATATAGTTGTATATAATGTAATATGTTATCAACATGTATTAATACGGATTACAATACTATAGTTATCTAATAACATACGTCATTTCATTATTGATATGATTAAATATTACTTTTCTATATTATTTTATCATATGTCATGTAATAATGTTAATTATATAAAAAATTTATTTTATATTCATCGATCTAACAGTTATTACTACAGATAATAAATATAATAACATATTAATTAATAAATGAATATTACAGAATAAATCATTAATGAAAATGGAAAAGGATTACTGCTATTATGATAATTGTATTTATTATATTTTATTTTGTTATGATAACATATATTATCTAAAATGAAAAAATAATAAAAATAAATATAAATCATTATCTGAAATGAAATAATAATTGTATATTCTAAATAAATATTAATAAACATATAACATTATAATATGTGATATAAATTATTATAAAATAATTATATATTTAAAATATATTATATATATATATAGATTAAAATGCTAAAATATTAGCCATTATCATTCTGAGAACATATTAAATTAATATAAGTTAATTATGATTATAGTTGCTCTTTCAACATGCTTGTTAAAATAAACAAATATATAAATATAAACATTGTCGAGTATTAACTAACTATTAATGAATAATGTAATATTAAGTACTATCACCACCATTTACAATTGTGTCTCCACAAACTCCCTTATCCGTTATCAATTTAATGCCGAGGTTATCTTATTACACCTACCATTTCTAATTAAATCACAACTTCAAATCAACAATAATGTACAGCCTATAAAGTACTCAACCCATAGCATAAAGCTAGTGTTATATTTGACAGTACTTTAGTTTTTATATACAACTTTCCCATACCACAAAGTCACTAAACTATAGTATACATTCACTACGCCTCATTCGGCATTTACTATACATATCTACAGATATTATTATAGCATCTGCCTACACCCTACCTCTATTGACTATTGCACCTACATCTTTACACTACCACCTATTCATATATGTCTAAGCTTTAGTTTCTTAAAAATGTTATCGCAAGGGGACCATTAAATATACCAACATACTCTCAGTCTAATATATCTAAATTCCTATGTACTCCATTGGGTACATGTACGTCATATAATACTCTATAAATATAAACAATAACATACACACATATATATATATATATACACATTACGTATTACTTTTATATATACTAATTAATAATTGATATTTGATAAAAAACCATAAATAGTGCATGTTTTAAACATTTAATAATACTCATACAATTTCACTATAATAAGGAATTAATGTGGATAATTTAGTATATATATAGTATCAAAAATTCCATTATATTGTATGTATTCGATACGACTAACATTATGCTGTGATAAATAAGGTATACGTGTACAAGTCATACTAACTTTAATACTGAGTTAGCATGGTATGTAAAATACTATATTTAAATAGTATTATATATGTAATAGGAATGTATATGAATAGCGAATATTTAAATTATAATTAAACTATTATGTTTAAAATGTATACGGATAAAATAAACGAATAGTTAAATAGTCAACTTATATTAGTAACATTATTTGTAAATATATGATTGATGAATATCCCTTCATATAGTTGAATAGATGCAGGATAACATGTAGATGATTATCAAACTGTGTGATACAGTATTTTAGGGCACATCTGTTCACATGAATCTTTATTTATAATATTGATAATATATTAATGTTATATAAGAAAGTATGAATAACATTATGTTATGAATAATAGTTTATTAAATATTATACAATTATTTTTTTTCTCGAATTATTCAAATACTTATTTATAATTTATATTGAAAAGTGATATTGATTTGTGAAACAAATAATTACCGATTATTGATATGATTTGAAAATAATAATTATCGAAAAGTTTAATTTAAAAAAAGCGAATATTTAATATTGAAAACTATTCATCTACATAATTATAATTTACTCTTACATAATAACAAAATTATAATGATATTTGTTTTTATTTATATGCAGATGAAATAATGTTATTATTTTTGTATAATAGTCAATATTCTTAGTTACATTTAATTATATATGATCACTTCAACATTTATTTCCTATGGTTCCGAGGGTTTTGGATCCTCGGAATCGGGTCTTATTGCCCGAGTGTCTGGTACCTTAGCCTGCTGAGTTACCTAGTCGGTTGTTATATATTACATACTCTGTGTATGTTTATTAATAAAATAATGCTAGTATTCGAAACGATCCTCTATTATCAAGAATAATGTATTGGGCTTTTCCTAATGACATTCTACTAACATTTATATATTCACAATAAATTATATAATTAGGGTTTAATAATAAATAATAAAATTAGTATTTATGTTTTATATATATGTTTTTTTATATTTGTATTTTGTCATCGAAACTTTACATTAAATATATATACCTTGATAAACTATTCTTGTTTCTGTATCTATACTGGTATTATTATATTATATTATATGCATGTATATTATATTATTATATTGATGATGATGATGATGACGATATTCGATGTATTAAGCACTACAATAGATTCATGTAGACACCTTCGCTTGAGTGGGAAGACAATAATAATAAGATAATTAAAACATTAAAACAATATAATAATAATATACTTTTAATATAAAAAGTGATATAGAGATGTGTTATATACTACAGACAATACTGATATAGTGGAGTAATATATACTACATACTGCATTGGTATAATTGAGCATTATATACTACAGACTGCATTGATATATTGACAGACAAATTCATGAGAGCCCTTCGCTCGTGCGGGAAGAAAATAATAATAAGATAATAATAATACAATATCAATTTAATAATAATGTACGTTGAATATAACACGGACATAATAATAAGTTGGATGATTTAATTATTAGATATAGAGAGAAAATAAGTAGTTAGATTTATAAATCTTTTGTGGGATCTATTATAATGAATGGTAGGAGGGATGGAAACACATAGGGTGGGACCGGAATTTTTAAAAGCTCTAGAATTTAGGGAAGTTTTACTAGAGTTCTGGAAGATAAGGAGATATTGTATATTTTATAATTATATCAGATATATAGCTAGGGGTAAAAGAATATATTAATTTATCGATTATAGATAACACACGTAATTTACACCTGAGGGAGAAGGGTAACCATATACGAGATGATTGATGAGATGTTGTAGTATAGTGATCCAGTCGTGTTATGCCTTAAGTAGTAAGTATTTATAAATGGATACTCCGATTTAGTGGAGCAGTAGCTTTAGCAGGAAGTAAATTCAGTAGGGAAGAACAGTAGTCAAGTCGGGAAAGTACAAGAGCATATATTAGAGTTTTCGTAAAGTATCTTGAAAGTGATTTTAGATGTTTCGTTAGCAGATATACACTGCAGCATTACGTCACTATAGGCATTTCGTTAGCAGCTTGCTCCGATTTCTGTAACATATTACAAAATTGTTAGCGTGCATTATAGCGCACGAGGTGAACATAAATCTATTTATAGGATCTCAAAGTACACTATGTAACATATATATATATATATATATATATATATATATATATATATATATATATTTTAATTTGTAGTATAACGATACGTTAATGATTGATGTAATGAACTATATATAATAAGGCCTCTGCCTGTTTTGATTGGTTTATCTGACAGGATAACATTCAAAATAATCATTGCGGTAGTTGGCATGGTTAAGTGCCCACGATAAAATAATGATAACAAGATACATCGATATTATATATAACGTGTCAAGATCACATCTAGTTATAATTCAATACACATTGCAATGTCCAAAGAATACTAAATTATATTTTTTTTAGTTATTATGTATCTATTATACAAATATATATATATATATATATATATATATATATATTAGTTATGTATTAGTTATGTATTAGTTATGTATTAGTTAAAACCTCTTAAATATAATTATAATCTACATAGTAATAATCAATATGTATATTTTTTAATTTGCGGTGAAATATATTTTTATTTTTTTTATTTTTGTTTTATTTTAAAATATCCAAATTTAGGTTATTATCTAAATAATTATATATATCATGTTATTTAAATGTAAATATAATTATAATAAATTTGAATTTTAAAATACCAACTCATGAACAAATGTACTTATTATTATTCAAAGTATATATATCTCAAAACAATATACAACTACAATTTATCAAGCTATATCTCAGAAAATTGAATTTCATTTATTCACTTTATTATCATTTGATATCTCTTTATGAGATTTGTTGAGGATATATATACTATTTCTAATAATAAACTAGTTAAATAAAATAAATGCATAACATCTATAGTTACATATATTTTACATAATATCACAAAATCATGTATATTTTTGAATTTTACAATATGTATATTAGTAAAATCCAGTATATACTCATTTTCTTCAGTTTACCATAATCTAACAATATCTTCACTATTTAATTTTGTATATATTAATAATATCTACTTAAAATTAAAACTTAAGAGAATACCGATTTTAGTTTATCCTTTTTCTCCTATGATTTACATATAAAGTGAACTTCAAGCTGTCACCACACATTAACATACTTATAACATAATACATAAATATTGAAAGAATGAATGAATATTTATTTACTGAATATTGAATTAATATACAGAAGGATATTTAGAAGCTATATGTAGCTTATATGAAGAATATCCGTATAACAAAAATATCAAATATTTATATACTACAATATATAAGTATGTATAACTAATTGTATACATTATTTATTATCGTATTTTTTATTTCCTTTTAATTAAATTATTTTAAATATAATTTATCATTTATTAATTTTGAAAACATTTTGAAAATTATATGTTATAAAAAGAAAATAAAAAATGAAAATATCCTAACCGAAAAAAATACGAAAAATAATAAAAAATATAAATCAAATGAATATACATGCTATGTAATATATATATATATATATATATATTGGTTTGAATAATATTTTCTATAATTTAATTAAATTATGATATTTATTAAATAATAGTATTTGAATAAATATGAAATCATATTATTATACATCATAGAAGTATATATATATACTATTATAATTCTTAATTACATAATATATATGAACCTGATGTTGGGGTGATACATTATTTTTTAAGATATTCTTTAACACTTGAATAATTAGTATTACTAAAGGTACATATTCTATCGTTACTTTTAATATTCAGATACCATTTATATTTACATGTACATGTATCAATGTGGTATAATTTAATTGTTGTCAGTTGTGTCAAGATAGTTTTATTTACAATTCGAACAGCTTTTTTTTGTAGAGTTGAAATACATTATAGGTTATTATTAACATTATTTCCCCACATTTCTTAACAATACATGATATGACGCAAAAACAAATAATTATAAAGTAGCTTTAAAATATATATATATATATATATATATATATATATATATATTGGTAAATAGCTCAGCTTTCTAAATATATATATATAACATGTGATAACTTCAATTTTATTTTCTTATATGTTCTTTAAAATTTAATGTATTATCTTAAATAACTCAAATAAAAGTATAAATTAACACTAAGCATATTTCAGTTGAGTTAATTGATTAACTATTAATACTATTTGCATCTTTATAAGTAAACACTTTTGTTTTATCAATATTTAGATTTAATAATATCAATAGTTAGATATTCAACTGTTTACCTTGTTCACTATAAATTCTCATAATACCATTAACTATGAATAATCGAGTGTGCTAACTGTATAAGATGATGGCTCTTCTACAATAAACTAATAATTAATTCCCATAAGACAACTTTACTTAACATATCTACTTCTGATACTTCCTTTCCAAACTTTACTCTAAATAAAATGATTATTTCTCCTGACCAGTACTCCAAAAATCTAGGATTAGAATTTGATGACAAATTATCATTTAAGAATCACATATCATACATTTCAAAATCCTCCAACTTTCATATCTTAAAAATTAAAAAAAATCACTTTTCCGAAACCTTATTAGAACTATTATACATTTTCTTGTACTTTCCCGACTTGACTAATGTTCTTCCCTACTGAATTTACTTCCTTCTAGAGCTACTGCTCCAATAAATCGGATCATCCGTTCCTCAATACGTACTACTTACTGCAAAACACGATTAGATCACTCTACTACAACATCTCATCTATCATCTCGTATGTGGCTACCCTTCTCCCTCAGGTGTAGATTACATATGTTATCTATACTCCATAAATCAATATATTCTTTTACCCCTAGCTATATATCTGATATAATTAAGAACGTAAAATAGTACTTTATCTTCGTTACCAAAATGATATTATCCTTATCTCCCGGAACTCTAGTAAAACTTCTCTACATTCTAGAGCTTTTAAAAATCCCGGTCCTACCCTATGTAATTCCTTCTCTACTACTATTCGTTCTATTAGATCCCACAAAATATTTATAAATCTTACTTCTTCTTTTCTCTCAACCTCTAATCATTAAATCAGACAACTTATTATTTCTGTGTTCGATATTTTTGTTATGTTTTATCTTCAATGTATTATTATAGTATACTTGTTATTGTATAATTTGTATCCTATTATTATGTTCTTCCCACACATACCCCTATTTTAGTGCTTAATAAACCTTATATATATATATATATATATATATATATACTTACTATGAATGCGATTGGGGATAGTAAACCTTCGCAGGTTTCATTGCACATAGTGCACTAATATCGATTTAAATATGTTGATAACTTATTTTATAAATAATTAAATCTAGATTAAAATAAACTTTAATTATGATATTATAATCATCATTTTATCATTATGAAATAACCATTAATTTATAAATCTCATGATATTGAGTAACTTAGATAATATATATATATATATATATATATATATATATATAAATATAATCTATATTGAATAGAATTGATGCAAGAACAATTTAAAGTATTAACTCTTAATGGTTTTTATTTTAACACACACAATACAAAAATGTTAATTAATATTTAAATTTATTTATATATTTGTATTATATTTTTTGAATGTATACAATATCTACATTTATTATACTTATTATTAATATAATATCTATATTTCATTTATAAATAAGTCAATTGCATATATTAATTTTTTCTATATATTAAATTAATATTATTAATTTAAATATTAAATATATATATGATGCATATTACTATACTAATACTTCATATTTACTTATACAATGGTTTTCTTTGTTGAGTCTAATATTTCATTGATGCTTTTGTTTATTTAAATTGAGCTGACATCGATGCTTTTATTTGCCGAGACTGATACTTCATCAATACTTTTGTTTGTTGAGACTGCATTTATGATTTTGTTTTCTGAGACTGATACTGCATGATTATTTTGTTTCCGAATATTAGATTGAATACATATTCATTAAAAATGGACTTATTTACATCATGGATATATACACAGTCAATATTTCGCATTATAGGTGAATATGATAATGATGATAATGATTTATTTTAACAGTTTAACATTTAATTATATAATTCTTATAGTGTGACAATAATATATATAATACAATAATAAAAGTAGTAAATAGTATGGACAAGTGTACAACATGGAGAAATAGAATATATTTTGAGTTCATATATCGTGGACAATGAGGTAATTCTTTAGTTTGTTTTTGAAGGTGATAGTTGATTTTGTATGGTTTTAAGGGATGGATGGATTTTATTCCAGGGGAGGCTAGTGTCAACAGTGTATCGACGCTTTCATGAATTTATTCGCTTACCAGGTTGTTTAGTTAGTAGAAAGGAATATATGATACATAGTAATTTAAGTTGAGCATTTTTGTAGAGGATTGCCAGCTAAGTCGTATTCGTAGATCAGTGATGCTTGTATTGTAATCAGTGTTCTTTAGTTGGTAGATTAGTCTAAGGGATATATTATTAAATGGTCGATAGTTATAAAATATGTATTGTTTAAATGAATTTATATTAGCTATTCAAATATTGTTCTATGACGTGATATACAATTGATAATAATAAGAAAATCGATATTATGATATTATTATTATAAAGAAATTATTATATTCTAAATTATTAATATTCTAAATTATTGAGTATAAATATCACATGATCTACATATATGTAACACTAACTCAGAAGGTTTAGCGAACTACTGGGTAGCAAAAAAAGCAAATCTTATCTAGTTCTACCCGGTTAATTATTCGAGAATGGAAAATAATAATACAAATATATAATACAAATAATACGCAATTTGATAAACTTATACACAAATAAAAAAGAATTAAAAAGATGTAACCACATTTGAAAAATATAATTTAAATAAAAGAATGAGTGATTCAACAAAATAACTATAATATCATACCAATATATTATTTTCATATATATATATATAAATATATATAAAAATACACATACACATACACATATACAACGTGTATTACACATTCACATACATATACATACATATACACATATACACGCGTACACATACACATCCATACATATATATATATATATATATATATATATATATATATATATATATATATATATATATATATATGTGTATATACATACACACATTCATACATATATAAATACATATACACATATACATGCACAATGTGCATTGTACATACATATATACACGCATACATACATGCATAAACACATAAATATACACACATATGTATAGTAAATTAAATATATCACTATTATCACTATATAAGTTATATGAAATTCATATAAATAAATAGATATTGATGAATAAATATTAACAAATATAATTAAAAGTAATTAAAAGTCAAATATAATATATTCTAAAGAGAGTAAATGCCAAATGGAATATTTCTATATAAATAGTAAAAGCTCAAGTATTTCAAAAGTGTACATTATAAAGAAAGTAATCAAATAAATAAATAATAAAACAATTCCATTCCCGAGTAATTACTTCATCATTTTTAAAATATATTAAAGCAAATAAAATATAATAAATATAATTGAGTATAAAGTAAGTCAAAATATTTAAAAAATATATATAGTAGGAAAATATATAAAAATATATGTAAGATATAAAGAAGAAATAAGGAAGAAATAAGTTATATTCAGCATTATAAAACATCGAAATATAATTGTATTTTAATCTTCTAGTAAACGTATTTATATTATTGAATAATTTAAATTTGTTTTCTAGAAGATTCCATAAAAAAGGACCATTGTAAGTTATGCTGAATTTTTTTATATTTAGACTGAAAGAAGGAATGACAAATTTAAAAATGTTCCTTTGACTATATATATACATTTTAATAGAGAACATATTTTTAATAATTATTGGTGTAAAATTATTAATAATCCTACACATGAATTGTAGAGTATTTAATTTTACAATATCAATACATTTCAAGATATTCAGTATTTTATAATATGTATCTGTAAAATGTATCTAAAATATGTATCTATTTGAAATATTTAAAATAGCTCCGATGGCCTTATTTTGTATAATAATTAATCTATTTAGATTATATATATATATATGTAGTAGAACATACAATATTACAATAATTTAGATGAGGTAGAACAAATGTATTATAAATTAGTTTTAATGATTTTATAGTGAGTGAATATTTTAATTTATGTATAATTGATACAACTTTAGAAAGCTTAATCGCTATATTATCTATATGTTTTTTCCAATTTAATTTCTCATCTATAGTGATTCCTAAAAAATTATATACTGTACTCTAATAATTATATTACCATTTATATGTAAAACAAAATTATTTACATATTTGTTATCATTAAATTGATCGTGTCTTAAAATATAAGATGATTTATCTATGTTAATAGTTAGTTTATTTTCTGATAACTATATACTTAATTTATTAAGTTCATTATTCATGGTTAATTTAAGAGTATTAGCATATTTAACTTAAAAATTAAATTAGTATCGTCAGCGAATAAAATAGGAATAGAAGAATTTAAAACAATATGTAAATCATTTAAAAAATATATTAAAAAGTAAAGGACCCAAAACAGAACCTTGAGGAATACCACAATTAATATTTTAAAATCAGACTTAGTATCATGATACATAACACATTGCATTCTATTTTCGAGATAAATTGTAAAAAAATCTTTTGCAACACCTCTATAATCATAATTTTCCATTTTTGTTATCAGTAATTTATTATCTATTATATACATAGATCGATTGATAAAATAGCTGATAACAATTTACTTTCCAAATTATTAGTAATATTTTCCATAAGATAATTCAAAGAATTATTTGTATTACTATTTTTCCTAAATTCAAATTGAGATTAATTAATATTAGAAAATGTATTCATGAATTCATTCATTCGATTTTTAATTATGTTTTCAAATATTTTGAAAAATTGTGATAGTAGAGAAATTGGTCTATAGTTGATATAGTATACCTGGTAAAGTTTTGTCGCCTTTTTTAAATAAAACAATAACAAAATATTTGAATTTATTAGTTCTAATGGAAATATATATTTATTAGTTTTAGGAATTTTATCAGATAACGATTTACCTAAAGTACAAACGTGATTAAAATATAGTCGCGGTTTTTAAATCATCTTCTTTGGTAATGTTATTGAAGGGACAATTAATTTTATTTTTTGAATTCGGATTCAAAATTTCATTTATAGACCTCCATTTTTTTTTAATATTCTTTTCATTGTCTATTTTTTTTTCTAAATATAATTTTTTTGAAATCTGATTAAAGATATTAATATATATATCTTTGTATATTAAAAGTAGTATTATGTTTAAGTAAACATTTATACAATTTTTTTTTTTTAGCAATACATTTTTCTAAATTTTCAGATATCCAGGGTTTATTAACAACATTTGAAGTATTTTTCTTAATTAAAGAACAATGTTTAAAATATAAATCAATGTATATTTAAAAAAAAGATTTAAACGTACTATTTTGGTTATTATCATCATATATATATTTCAAGTTATAATCTAATAATGATTTTTTTAAATACTTAATATTGTAAAATATCTTAAAAAATATCTTAATAGTAATATTATATTATATTTTATAATGTGTATATTTTCTAAATAATTTAAAATATTTCATTTTATGATTCCCATCAAGGATTTTAGATGACTGTTTTACTATAAACATATTAATATAATGTCCATTCGGAGTCACTCTCGTGATCGGGCATCAATGGTGTTAATCATATTAACTTTTTAATATCATATGTACAATAAGTGTTCATATATTATAAGATACTATATATAATTTTATATACACAAATGATCTCGTTAATACCATGGATGTATTAACATGCGAGCGGACTTACTTATTAGAAGAATAATTAATTATATTTTATTTAAATTTATTATATTTTTATATTTATATATATATATATATATATATATATATATATATATATATATATATATATCTTTCTGTATAGAATTATCTGTTTATACCATTATACATAGTCGGAATATAATAGCAAGAATTTGGTATAAGAACACGGATATATATTGAAGCAAAGCTTATGATAATCCATATATATATATATATATATATTATATACATAGATATTATGCTAATAATAATAATCACTTATGTTATCTAAATGATAATATGTTATTAATATATATTGGGTTTTTCCTAAATAAATCGTATTATAGATTATATATTCACTTGAAATTTTTTTGTGTGACTGATTAATATATATATATAACCTTATACAAATATATTTGAATAATTGTTTTTGATGTTGTTTATAATAAATTGATCGACATTTATTAAATACTATATTCACTGAATCTATTCACTACATACTAGCGTGTTTAGATCGTTAATAATCCAATCATTGTATACATATTGATATTATGTGTATACGACATTCAGGGTTACTATGCTTTAACTGGAACATAATAATATAGAGGCTATATTCTATATAATATGAATGAAGATTTATATCTTAGAATAATTTGTAATATACATTATATACATATATATATATATATATATATATATATATATATATATATATATATATATATATATATATATCAAATAGTAGGACATAATATAGATGACATATATAATATATAATTACATCGGATAGTTGATTATATAGAGTTATGCTTCCTAAATTTAGTAATATTTTTTAATTCGATAAACTTCTTTCATTAAAGATAGCTTAACAACAATATTATAGTTGATAGTTTAATGTACATTAATAATTATGAATGGATAAAAAGAATAATTAATATTTTTTAATGATTAATTCTTCAAAATAAATACATACGACAAACCATATTACGAATATATTTGTTTACATGAAATTTAACGGAGAATAATTAATAATAAACAATATTGTATATTCATTATCCATAATGTTTAATTATGATTATTTAATATGCATTTAAAAAAGTATATTTATGTCTAATTTCTGTAATAGTATGTGAATACTTATGGTAATATTTATATTTAATATGCATCTACTATATCACTATCAATTTATGATTTTAATTAAAAATTTCAATATTCATTGCACTATTTTATTATGAAAATTTGAAAATTAAAATTAACGTAATTAAATTGTATTGAATATTTATATAAAATAATAATAATAGAAATATTTATTGACTCAATGAAAATGATAACGTTTATATGCGTCAAGTTGAAATAATAAAACAAATAAATAAATAAATACACAACTAATAATAAATTTAAAAAGAAGACATAATAATGATAACATATATGAATAGAGTCCTCATTTAAAAGTAATACAATATTACATGGTATGTAAGTCATCAGGAAGACTGTTCCAGTACTTCGGAGCAGCAACAGGCGAAAGTTTGTGTCAATTGTGAAGTAATGTAAGATTAATTATTGAATAGCCGTGTCTCAGTAATAGCAACTATAGAACTTTTAAAATAAATAATAAATTGATGTATATTATCATCCTTATTATGAACTGACCGTGGATTGAACATAGAACAAGATATATTATGTAAATATAATTGTATGTTAATATATTATTTAATATTATTAAAAATAGTACTCTAATTATAAAAATATACCCGCTTTGTATGTATTAGTATTATATAAAGTATTATATGACTTACACTGTATGCCATACATGTAACCAATGGAGTTTAAATAAGAATTTAGATATGTTAGTATTGGATTATGTTGGTATATTGAATATGGAAGTTGCGTTAGTCAGATGAGGTAGGGTATAGGCAGAATCTATAATAATAACTGTATATATAATTAAGATGTCTTATCCACATATCTTATTAAAATTAGATATATATATATATAAGTATTATATTATACATTGGTTAAGGGCCGGGGAAACCTACGGAAACCTATTTTTTGTGTTCAAAATTATATAATAAAATTGTAAAATATACAGATTTATCTTTAAAATGGTATATAAAGATTAAAATAAAAGTATTTCAAATCTAGTTTTTAAACATAGTTTTGTAAAAAATATGTGTTAAAATTTGAGTAATATTTGTATTCAAATATTCAGTTATGGTACGTTTTATTATCATTATTTATAATATTAATATTTATCTGAATTTCACAATTAAAATATAATAATATAGGTAATAAATAGTAGTATTTACTCGCTAGAGTATTATATAGCCAATGAAATGAAAGCATCTATTTACTAATATTGTAATAGCGTCATATATTTTAAAATATACTAACTGAAAAATAGTATTGATAAAAACTTTAAAAGACTATATCTCTTTTTTGTTTGTCAAAATACTACTATTTTTGTCCAATTGCTTCAATCATTATAAAAAAGTCTGAGCATATACATATATATATATATATATATGATATTACTGATAATAAGCTATCCTATTAGAATGTAATAATTTAATTTTTAAATATACTAATTATAAATATTATAAAAAAAGTTGATGATAAAAAAAAAATACAAAAATAAAATATTGGTGATATCTTTTAAGTGGTTTATATATTTAGATATAGTATAGCTTTTATTGATATGATATTTAGCTAACTATATGTCTGAAAATTAATTAGTAGTAGTCTTTTTAATGATTTCACTCTTTTGCTGATGATCTACAAATATACACTGATGCTCAATCTCCAAATGATTCTGATGCACACACCAACTTATCAAATTGTTTAAAGGATATTATTGAGTGGTGTAACTCGAATTCACTGAAATTGAATCCTAGAAAAACTCAAATAATATTTATCGATCATAATAAAAAGTCAATATACAATAAGCATCAATTTATATTCAATACACAAATTATTGATCTCACAATTTGAAAAAGTTCATAATCTTGGCGTTATTTTTAACACGAATCATGATATGTTATCTTTTATTTCAATAAAAATAAGAAATGCTAATTTTCATCTTTATCGTATCCGTAAAATTCGCAAATCCATCACTTTTAAAACATGTAAATCAATAATAACTAGTCTTGTGTTATCTACCTTAGATTATTGTAATATCCTACTAATCAATCTCACAGTTAAAGATCTAGAGCCATTAGTAAAGTTGCAAAAAAGAGCAGTTAGAATAATCTACAACCTACCATATAGATCAATAAACAATTATATATGTATTACTAGACTAATGACGAAACTGCACTAGCTCAAAGTTTCTTCGCGCATAAAATACAAACACGTAGTACTAACGCATCTTGCCTACCATCATCATACACCTTCATATTTAGCAGGACTTATACAGCCACATATTCAAGAACGAAGCTTACAAAACGTCCATCTACATCGACTGGAAGCAGCCCCATTAAGCTTCAGTCAACGTGATCACTCGAGAGATTTTCGTATCGCAGGCCCAAATGAATGGAACAAACTTAACTGTTATCTTCGTCTAATAATTAATACTCTTAGTTTTAAAGCTAAGCTAAAAACTTATTTATTCAGTATCGAACTTTGTTAATTGTTAATTGTTAATTGTAATAATTTCTCTCTATGTAGAGAGTATACACTATTGTTAATATATATTATATTTAAACGGTGTCTAAATAAAATAATAATAATAATAATAATGACCCTCGTTTTCCCATATTTTACATGTAAACTCGGCAAGGTTACCACTTTTATTATTTCTATTAATTAATTCATACGTATTTGATAATACGATTAAAGGTAATTGGTTTAAATTTAAGATTTTTTTAAAAATAATATTGATAATTTTTTTTGTAATAACATAATAAAATTTATATTTGATTTATAGGTATTTCCCCATATGTATATGCCATACAAATATTAGATACACAAAAAGAGTTATATATTAAAATCATATGTTAAGTACTTAAATATTAATATTTTTTCATAAAATATAATATAGTTGATAATTTTTAATTTTAATCCTAGCAATTTGTAGCTACCTACAATTTCAATATAATTTCCAACATATATCTTTTAATAAGCTAGCATTCATAAAAGATACATTTTTTTTTTCAATATTCAGTTTCAGATTATTGATTTTGAATAAATATAATAATTTATTAATATACAAGTATTTATATTTAATAATTCATTATTGTCTGGTAGTGATGTATCATCTGCATATACGTTTAGATTACTATTGACTGCATCTTTCAAAATAGTTGGCATATCAGTAATAATATTATACAAAATAAATTATCTTTGGGTGCTTATATTCTAAACACTCTTTCAATGATAATGCATTATTATTCTTGTAATAATAGATCTTTTATATATATAACTTATAAAGAAGTCCTTCATTTTACCTCTGAATCCATACTATTCTAATTTATCAATTAATATCAACATCAAGAGATTTTTTAAGATCTACAAATATTGTTACTTCTTTTTTATTATTATTACTATTTAAAAAAATAAAATGTTGTATATTTATTAAAGATAATGTTGTATTGGAAATAGGTCTATACTTTTTTTATTAATTGCCTATTATTATTTTTATATATTGTTTTAATTATTGCTTCTTTCATATTATCCGGATATATTGATTTATCAATGCGTAAATTAAATAAATGATTGAATCAATCAATATTTCATATATAATTTATTTCATTTAATAAATATTATAATTATTTATATTTTTTGAGTTTTTTAACTTCATACTATCTGCTACATTAATTTACAATTTCATCATTTGTAATTGGTAAAAAATATAAACTTTTAGAATAATTTTTTTTAAATTGTTTAAAACAAATTTGTTTGATGAAATTTCAATAGAATTATTTATAGTTTCTCCTATTGTTGCAAAATACCTATTTCATATATATATATAAGCAATTTCATTTATCAATTTAATTATATATTTCTATATCCTATATCCTATAAAGATATTATCATTTTAATTATGATATCCTCTTTCAATCATATATATTAATATTCATAAAACAGGAATATGTCCGGATATATGGAAATTGTCTCATATCATCCCAACTTTTAAAAAAGGTGATGCAACGAAGGCAATTAATTATCGTCCAATAAGCATATTATAAAGTACATTAATACTATTTGAAAAAATCATCTCGCATTATCTTACTTTCTATTTACGTTCTAATAGATATATTACACAACACTTGTATGGTTTCCTCGCATGGAAATCAACTGGCCTGCAATTAATCTATTTCTACAAGCACATATATAAATCTAGAGATGCGTCATCACTATCTGATATTGTTTATATAGATTTAGCAATTTATAAAGTCTTCTGACTATTTTATTTGTCCATTTATTGTCTTTATTTTATAATGATTACAATAATAAAATTTATATTATCTTATCTAATTAACTTATATTCGTTTAATATATTGTAATAATGTTCAGTGATAACAGTTTAGTATTATAAGCAATATATAATATTTTAAATATACAATTGTGTAATAATAATTCATAACACATATTATAATTTTATATATTTATTAATATTTATTTAGATTATAAAATTATTATTACATTTCATTTTATATAAATAAAATTATCATTAAATATAAATATAATTAATAACATTATATTAATAGTTTAGTCCTTTTCCATTTTCATTAATGATTTATTCTCTAATATTCATTTATTAGTTAATATGTTATTATATTTATTATTGATAGTTATAACTGTTAGATCGATGAATAAAAAATATCAGTTTTTATATTATTAACATAATTACCACATGACATATGATATAATAATCTTGAAATATGATATTATTAAATCATATAAATAATAAATATGTATATTATACTATATATGTTATAAGTATATTACTATGACGTATGTTATAGGATAACTATTTTATTGTAATCCGTATTAATAAATGTTGATAACATATTATATTACATATAAAAAAATTAATATTTACTTTATAATAATATATATTTTAAATTAACTAATATTTAATTATATCTTAAATTGAGGAGATGTGTTACTATTCAAATTACATAACAAAATAATTATTTTCTATTTTATTTTGGTAAATTTAATTATTTAAAAGTATTATGATAAAGATGATGTAACAATTATTTATCTATGTGAAATATTACTTATTTACTGCATATAACTTGTTATACCTTGTATATATATATATATATATATATACATTTATCTATTTAATCTTTAATTTAATAATTATATCCATATATATAGAATTTATAATAAGTATATAAGAAATAATAACGATATATTATATAGCATATATAACAATTATATATAAAGTATTAATAAGTAATAAGTATCTACTAAATAAAAATTATAAAATAATTAAAAAACCTCTAAACTTAATTTAATAAAAATAATTATATTTCATTTTGTATATCTACAATAAATGTTTTTATCAATTTAATTTGGAATCGTTTTACTTAACGTGTTAACAAAGTATTAAGTTAATAAAAATACATAATATAATATAATTTGTATTGCATTTGTAACACCTAAATACTGCAACTTACGTTAACTCCTAACATATAAAATGAAGTCTTCTACGCCAGAAACCACATCTTGTTTTAACATAATAGCGCCCAAATGTAAGTTCCAAACATGCAAGTGTATGGCGGACTTGTTTTTAAAACTGCAATAAGTATATGAAAAATACGTATATGTATATTTGTAGATATATATATATAAATATATTTATATATATATATATATATATATATATATATATATATAAACATATGTATATAAAAAAACCGCATATATCGGCATTGTGATCAATAATGTTGATATAATACTAGTGTTGTTATAACATATAAGGCGTGGCTAATATTTAAAGTTACGCACATATTTGTGAAGGTAATATATAGACACAAATAATCTCCGAGGTATATCACTGCCCTATTATTAGAGAGCAGTAGAATTGTGTATACTTTTAATATGTACCGGTATACATTTTCAAATACTAATTTATATATTAATATCTACATTAATATTATAAATAAGTATTTATAATTTAATTAGATACAGGTACATACTAATTATTATAATATTTATATTATATTATATTTTATAATGTGTATTATTTTTTAAATAATTTAAAATATTCCATTTTATTATTTCATTTCACCCATCATGGAATTTAGATGACTATTTTACTATTTACATATTAATATATTGTCCATTCGAAGTCACTCTCATGATCGGGCATCCATGTTTTTATATTAACTTTTAAATATTATATATATCAATATTATATATATCAATAAGTGTTTATACATTATAAAATAAATAATATAATTGTGTATAAATAAATGATCGACTATCATTAAAACCATGGATGCATTAACATGAGAGCGGTTTCAAATGGATATTATAATATATATAGAGCCATATATGGTTATAAATGAAAACATCATATTAGTTCCTGGATGGGATGAAATGACTCCACCAAATAAAATAACAATAATAAAACAATAACAAGGTATATATATATATATCAGTGTTTCATATGATTTTACTGCCTATGGTAATAACCGGTAATAACCTGTCCGGTAAAAATAGATTTATATATATATATATATATATATAAAATATTGATTAGAATAATATATTTATTTTTGTATTAGTAAAAGGTGATGTTGTAAAAAAAAATATATTAAACAATAGAACTAATAATATTTTCATTGAAATTATTTGAATGTATTCATTTTATTTACCTTGCTATTTAATAAATGTAATAAATATATCTATATATTGTTAATTATATATATATATATATATATATATATAAATATAAATACTGAATAGAATATTTATTTTTATATATATGAAATTATATATATTTAATTTGTTTTTTTTTTGCAATAATGCATAACTATTTAGTAATATTTTCATTGTGTTATAATTTTATGAATATATAGCACAGTATGATTTTATTTCATTTATAAAATATATAACCCAATCAATATATATAATACATATTTATATACAGTAAATATTAATAAAACACTACTAATCAAGAAAAAATTGTATATGGTATTATATACAATATATATATATATATATATATATATTATTAAATAGTTTATTGAAAACAAAACATCTATGATTATAAGCGTCATATAAGATAATAATGAAGGTAATAACAATTTTAACATAACTAAATATAAGAACAATAACAATAAATACACATAAATGCACATAAATATATATATATATATTAAGAATTCCCAAACTTATGGAACTTAAAACTTTCCCCCCATCCTTCATAACCGCTAATATCCCATCACCTTTCCCTTATCATAAATCGTATGCATCTGCTATTATATCATCTTCCTCTCCTATCCCTATTAAAGCTCCTATCGTCCACCATGTACCTCCTAATTCTACCACACCCTATACTCTTCATATACCTCGTAAACGTCAACTAAATAATATCATTCGTAACAATTCACTTGTCATTGAACATTTAAAGACCTCTGATATGAATACTGAATTCATTTCATCAATCCTTATACATATGCTACTGCCTAAAATATCTATTTCTATAGTCAAATTTAAACATAACAATGCAATCATCCAATTCTCTAGTAAATCATTTTGTGACATGTTTTTCAGTAGATTTAGATCTACTAAATTTAATCCCCGATTCTCACACCTATATATACGAAATTCCCTACCTTATAAAACCCGTTTATTAGGTAAAATCCTTTATCATGCATATATATTAAAACTAACCCCTATACATACTAAACCCATATTTCATACATATACAAAGTCATTTGAATTACGACTTATATATAATTATATTGACTGGTCTCTTCCACCTATTACCATACCTCCAACTCTCCTTATTCACTGGGAATCTTCCTATCTTAAATTTAAATCTTCCGTTCCCTCATTTAGTAATCTCTCCATTAATACTAATTCAGACCCCACACCTAATAATCCTTCTGAAAATTCCAACTCCCCTTATATTCCTGTAATATCAACTCCATCTATTGATTTAAATAATTCCACCATCACAAATGTCCCAGTTGTTGATTCACTAAAATCTAATCATATATCTACACCCTCTCTAACTAAATCTGCATGACTATCTGAACACATTGCCCTAATAAATAGTCGTTCTCTTCGTTCCAATGCCTCACTCTTATTACCATTCCTTAAAAAGTGCAATTTCAGTATTATTGCTTTAACGGAAACATGGATCTCTCAAGATGATTCCGACATATTTGCCCTATTTCACAATTTTGGTTATACATTAATTTTATCGCCACGATTATCAGGTCGTAAAAACTTCTCTACCTTTACCATGTATATCCATATCCCATAACTTCTCCTACTCTGACTGCTTAACCATATCATTCACCCAAAAACACAAATCTATATCCATTACTGTCATTTATAGACCGCCAAAACCAGAATTCGCTTCCTTTCTAAGTGAGTTTAACGATCTTGCTACTGATCTCACTAGTTCACCCACATACCACCCTATTATACTTGGTGATTTCAACTATCATTTTAATGCTACCTCAAATCCACATATTATGTTCACTAATTTAACACATTCATTATCCCTATCACAACATGTCAATTTCCCAACTCATATAAATGGCAATATTATTGATCTTGTATTCTCCAGTTCTCTCCATTCTGAACTCGTGGTGAGTAATATTTCTAGGCTTGATCTACTTTCCGATCACTTCCTT
Organism: Osedax fenrisi; assembly: GCA_964019155.1. NCBI lineage: Eukaryota > Metazoa > Annelida > Polychaeta > Sabellida > Siboglinidae > Osedax > Osedax fenrisi. The sequence continues at coordinate 13,474,997 of OZ025242.1, forward strand.
ATCTCATTCAAAACTAACTTTACTATCACTCTTAATCAGAAAACACGTATTACATACAGACCCATTAAGAAAATTAATTCCATGATATTCTTAGCTGACTTACATTCTGCTTTAGGTGACTACTGTTATTCTCCAGTTGTATTAAATTCCATACTATCCCATCTTCTCGATAAACATGCGCCTTCAAAAACTATATCAGTAACTCTACATCCTGATACCCCATGGTTTACATCATCTATATATATATATACATAGATATTATGGCAATATTAATAATCACTAATGTTATCTAAAAGATAATATGTATATTTAATATATATATATATCAATATATATTGGGCTTTTCCTAAATCAAACATATGATAGATTACGTATTCACTTGAAATATTTATTTGTGTGAGTGATTAATATATATATATATATATATATATATATATATGTATATACCTTATACAAATATATTTTTATAATTGTTTTTACTGTTGTTTATGATAAATTGAGACAACGACATGTATTAAATAATCTATTCACTAAATCTATTCACTACATACTAGCGTGTTTAGATCGTTAATAATTTATTATATTAATAATAACTCAACCATTGTATAATTATTGATATTATGTGCATACGAAATTCAGGGTTAACTTGCATTCACTGGAACATTGTAATATAGAGGCTATATTCTATATCATATGTATGATGATTTACATATTAGAATAATTTGTAATATACATATATGTATATATATATATATATATTTATATATATATATATATATATATATATATATTTATATATATATATATATGTATATGAACAATATAATAATTTGATTGACCTTTTTAAAAGATATCCATGAATCTGAAAATTTACATATTAATTAAGTATGATATTCTATTTTAATATATATATATATATATATATAATTATTTGTTAAAAATAATGAATAATAAAAAAATATATAAAAATAATGTCTACCAATTATAGTATATATAATTTATGATTTGTTACACAATATTGAGATTTATTTGTTTATTGACATTTTGCATAGATAATTCGCTCTAACCTTACTATTTTCTAAGATATTATCTATATTTAATGATTAAAGATAAATTACGCGCAATTATTGTCATACCTATACATTTATTAATTAATTAAAGATAAATAATTTAACTGATATTCATAAGGCTAGCTGTCTTTCTGATCAATTCTCATCCATATTTACAATCCCATCCACAGGCATTATTCATTCATTCAGAAAACCTTCCAAATTAATGTAATGTTTCACCTGATGGTTTATCAAAGGGTATACTAAAAAATCTATCATTTGAATTATGTTATCCATTATCAATTGTTTTCACTATAATTCTGAATGATGGGATATGCCCATTAATTTGGAAAAAATCTAATATTACAGCTTTATATAAAAAAGGCGACTCATCACTACCATCAAATTATAGACCTATTAGTATACTATCATCAACTCTCATTCTCTATGAAAAAATATTAAGCTATTATTTATCTTACTATTTAAGATCCAACGGCCTCATATGTTCTGAATAGTATGGTTTTCTTTCGGGGAAATCTACCCAATTACAACTAATTGAATTCTATAGGAACATTATGAGGTCAATGAATAGTCATATGTTCGCTGATGTTGCTTATATTGATATGGCAAAATCATTTGACAAGGTATCACATACTAAATTATTACATAAGATATATAAACTTGGTGTATGTGGGAATGTGTATTCCTGGTTTGAATCATATCTCAAAAATAGGTTACAAAGAGTTAAGGTCAATGATCAATATAGTGATTTTACTAATGTAACTTCAGGAGTACCACAGGTTTCTGTGATAGGTCCTCTCCTCTTTCTGATTTATATAAATGATCTACCTACTATTTTTAAACCACAAATAATCACCTCACTTTTTGCAGATGATGCTAAAATATCAATTATCTATAAATCTATAGATGATCGGAAGGTTCTGCAATCCGGGCTATTTGAACTATTATCCTGGATGTGTAAATGGGACCTTGAACTTGCCATTCGAAAATGTGCAATTATGACATATGGGAATATCAATACACATTCGTATACTATAAATAATATTCAATTAATTAGTCTAACAGAGTTTAAAGATCTTGGAATAATTTTTAACATCAAACTGACATTTGACACTCATATAAATCAAATATGCAGTAAAGCTTTTAATATTCTGAATATTATATTCAGATGCTTTATTATTAATTATTATTGTTACCTAACAAAAACCTTTAAACATATGTCAGACCTTTATTAGAATATAATTCTTGTATTTGGAACCCTTCTAATATATATGTAGGCGTAAAAAAAAATATTGAAAAAGTCCAAAGGACATTCACTAAAAGGCTTTTCTATAGATGTGGTATACCATATACAAATTATGAAAATAGGTTATTATTTTTAAACTTAACTTCATTATCTCAACGCAGATTACGGGCTGATCTGATTCTTGCCTATAAAATTATAAATGGTCTAGTTGATGTTGATTGCTCGGGGCTACTTGAAACGTATTCATCAAGAAGTCGAGGTCCTTCCATTAAAGTTCGAAAAGACAAATGCAAGACTAATGTTACTCTGAATTATTTTAGTAATCGTATTTCAACTCCTTGGAATTTGCTATCTAATTATAAGTGTTCAGCAACTTCGGTCAATCAATTTATTACAAGGCTTGATAATTCATTGTATTAATATTTAAATTTAATTTAATTTTATTAATTTTTATTATTCAATTATTATATTATTTTATTTTTAGTTTTATGGGGTTAATTTATTCGATTGCATTCTCTTTATCATTATTTATCGGGTATTACGGGTGTCAATGGACAAACTCTTGGGTCAAGTTTGTAAACCCAAGGCACATGGATTGAGGACCCCTTTCTCTAAAGTTGATACGGTAATTAAGTGCTTGCATCTGTATAATTCCCCTTTTTATTATTATTATTTTATTATATCATTTGTTAGTTTTATATCTTAACCATATGTAACATGGCATTTATAAATCATTATATATATATTCGTTTATATTCGTTTTTTGTTTTTTATTATTATTATTGTTTTAAAAAATAAACTATATCTATCTATCTATCTATCTATACTGATTATGCATGTACAATTTTATTAATAACGTAACTTTTAATTGTATTTATATGTAATTAATTAATATGTCAACAAATATAATAAATACATTTAAATAAAACATAAACTATTATAAAATAAGAAATACATACAATTATAGAATACCTAAATAATAAATAAATAGAAATGCATAACATTAATATATATGGTACTAAACTTTGAAATAATATAAACAATGAATAAAAAAAGGAAAAAATATAACTCAATTAACAAATAACAAACTTGAATATTTAAACAAATATTGAATAAACGAAATCTGATTTCATTCATTCGAGTTTCTTAATTTAATTAGATAATTTTAAATATTATAATCTAAATTTAAATTTAATATATATAGAATAATGTAGCCTATATATGTATTTACAATTATTATAATGTATGTCTCTAAAATGTAATGTATAGTTTTATTTTTTATTTATTTGTTACCATTGTTATATTTTTTATTTGAATATATAATACTCTCTTTATAATCATTACTTATAAGATAATCTATTAGTGTGTAGCTAGTTTTATATGTCGAAAAATATTAAGGAATGAATCATTTTTAGTTACTGAAACTTTAAGAATACATATGTCTAAGTGTCAAAGTCCAGCAGTTAAAATATCAGAATCTTTTTGAAATTATAGTGCAATCGGTATTATTTATAATACATGTATATATATATATATATATATATATATATATATATATATATTAATGATAACTGCCTTCGGTAATTAAATATATGTATGTATTATTATTTATTTATATGAATTTTTATATTTCGTGATAATCGCTATATTTTTCTAGATTTATTTATTTCGTCAATATTCAATCTCCTCCTAAAATATAAATTAATTTCGGACGTTTAATTTATTATAATCTCTATAGGTATTAATCTAGGTGATCCGATTGGTCAATTAATATTTGTGTATATATACTACAAGGTTATTAACACAATTCATAATTTGAATATTTATTATTTTAATTGGTATAATAATAAGAAAAGTAAAATTAACGTTTAATACAATTCTACATATTTTAAAAATATAGTTTTTACATTATAATTAGACATTGTAAAACTTGGTGGCTTAATTTAGATGACTCTTGTAATATGTTTCTTAGTTCTAGTAATAAGGTAGGTGGAGAATACATTGCTATTTATATTGAAACTTACACATCTATCAGTAATCATGTGGATATCAAAATAAAGGTTATTTAAATTACAAACGGTAATTTTACAAATAGATAACCTACAATGTTAACTAACCCGGTGTTTGTATAATTAAGAATTTCCACAGAAATATACCACGTAGTTCATATATACCTGTATTACTGTATATGAACATTGTTTAACTTATTTGTCAATATATTTTAGATAAAGGTTCGTGTTATCAGGCTAATTTAATTATTCCTAAAGATAGTATAGGATTTATTTCTGCTAGAAATATAGCTACATCAATATATGTATCACCTGTAAGTTAATAATTTAGTTTTATATATATATACACTGATTAACATTTTTAAAACATCTTCCTACTGCTTTAATAATTGAGTAGTATAGCCTTTAATGCTTTTATTTCTGATTTAATAATCTACGATATATTAAGGGGTTACGTTGTTTTGAATTTTTTTGAAAATGAATGTAAAAAGAAGGATTTTTATATTTTTTTAATTGTCAATAAGTTTAAAAATTCTTAAGATATACAATTCTGTAAATTGCATATTGAAGGGAGGACTGCTCTGTATAGTTTGATATAGCATAATAAGTAAATATTATATATTTTGAAAATACAACTAATCTAATAATGATGAAAATGTAGTTTACATTTTTTATTTTTTAAAATAGTTGAAAGAAACTTATTATATAATTATGTTAATCGATCGTTACCCGAACAATTACCCGACATGATACCCGAACCGAAACTAAATTAAAAATAAAGATTTGAGACCATACAATCTTTCCAATTACCCGAAAATTAAAGATTTGAACCGAACCGAAAAAAAAAGATTTGAGATTTGATATTTACAGCACTAATATATATATATATATATATATATATGAGTTATAGTCAACCCTAGATATTAAAAATCTAATATACAGTTATTTTTAATCAAACAAACAATTCTACGTATGCAATAATACGATGTATATATATATTGATTTATATCTTTAAATTATGAAAAAAATAGATGCACTAAGTGAATAAATAATCTATCATATGTGTTATTTAGGAAATTACATGTTATATTAATAGATTGTGAATTATACATTTAAGTATAATTGTATTATTTAGAAATATCAATATTAATAACATATTATCATTTCGATACCTAGCATTCCACATATGTTTTTATAGCCCCTAGTATATAACAGCACTATTTTGAATAATAAAAAAATAAAAAATACAAATTTAGACTATTTATATAATTATGAATATTGTATTCATTAAACAATTGTTTGTTGGATTTATAGTTTCTGAGATAGATTCCAAAAGTGTCCGTATTCGGGCAATGTCCGTATTCGGTAATTGACCCTAATAGTATCAGGTTAGGTTCGAGTAGTTAAGAATAGAAAAAGTATCATATAAGGTATTATATTAAAAAGTATCATTACAGGATTGTACATTTACATCACTAATATAAATAAATCGCATATCATTTACCTCGTTTTTAGGAATATCTAAGTTAATAATAGTCGATTCCAAAATATTATGATTTATAATTTGTAAGTGTTATAACTTTATAGATACTAATGATGTATAATAAAAGTTACATAGTCTAATTAATAAGTGAATGTGATAATATAATATGATCCAATAGATTAGTATGGGGGTTCATATATAACTCGATGTCGATTATAGATCTAATTAGACTCATTGGGCAATCATATGCATGATGTTAAATAAGTAATACAATATTAGACATAGTCTATCATATTATAAATGGTGTATTATTTATTCCAATTGGTTCTACAGAAATACATATCAAAAACTCTGATCAATTTGACATAAACCATGATTATATTCATGTGTAATAAGTATCTAATTAGAATGTATGTAAATGTCACATTGCATTAATATATAATTTATCGTAACCAATCAGAATGATATAATATTAATCTACAGTAGGGTTAAAATATTGAATTTGATAATGATTTATAAGTGGTTTATGAAATTTATTTATATATATATATATATATATATATATATATATATATATATATATATATACTATTTGCTGATCATAATAGTATGTTTATAAAGTCTAACTATATGTGCAGAAAGTACCAGTATCATATCTGGTATAGTATTGAAAAGATTTAGATGACGTCATCAAACGATCGCATCATTGCATCATCTCAAGGTAATTTATGATTTAAAATTACTTAATAAGTATTATATTTAAATAGGAATTAGTATTTAATAAATAAAAATTATTATTAAAATGTAACGCTTGATATACCATTCTAAAAAATTATTGAAGTTAGCATTGACGTGTATGCAAGTCTACTTGATTTATCACAGCCTATTGTTGACCATATCGAATACATACAATATAATGACCTACTTGTTAATGTATATATATATATGTGACATAAATTAATAGGTTATTATTGTAACATTTTATTTATATAATTAATTTAAAAAATTAGATGCCCTATTTATGGGACGACATTATATTAACTATACATTACGAATAAGGATATATTAAAGTAACAAATAAATATAGTGTGTATATATACATATATAACAAATATTATTATATTATTTTCAACTATTTTGCAAACTTCGTGTTTTATTTTCAAAAATTTTACAAACTTTGCATTTTATTTGAAAATTATTTACGTAAAATTTTCGAAAATCATTTTCGTATTATTTTCGTAAATTATTTTCAAATATTTGACAAACTTCGTGTTTTATTTTCAATAGTTTGCAATATATTTGCGAATATTTTCAATATTCGTAAATAAATTTCAAACATTTTCGACAAAATTTCAAATTTTGGTTCACTGGGGATCTTCCCACAATCATACCAGTATACTAACCGTATTATGATACACCACCGCCTGTTAAGAGTGATTTAATTTCTAAACATGGATATGCATAACACTAGAATAGAAAGATTTAATAAATTAGATTATAATTATGCAAACAAAAAACGTGTTGGTGCAATATTCAGCCTTCAAGACACATTTTAAAAAGTGAAAAATAATAATCTCGAAAATCTTAGAACACATTTAATCTCGAAATAGCGAGTGCATTGATTGGTTACATTCAATATTTGAATTTAACAACATATAATTATTTTTGATTAATGTATTATTATACCATATAATATACCACATAATACACATGGATTTACGTGATAACAGTACGCTTTCATTGTTTAGCGGAAAGAAAATATCTAGGTTAAAATTGCCTACTTATTTCGATGTGTATCATCACTTTTTAACGATTAATTAGAAAGAAATCTTCTCGATAAACAAAACATTAGAGAATATTAATGAAATCTGGCATTCGTCACCATTACCATATTATAAAACGTCAATAAATAATTTAAAATGCTACATTGCTATTGTAAAGTCTCTAACAAAATCTAAATCTACAAAATATTACACTACGAACTATCAAAAATCCTATACATTTTTTGAAAAAAATTCTAAATATTTTTTGTTGGTTTTATCGAGTAAAGTTTTATATTATATACATATTCTGAAAATTTCATTCTAAAATATCCATTATTAATATAGAAAATAAACAAAAATCATATTTTTATCCAAATGGCCTATCTTTTTACATGTTAACATTTCTGAAGGGCCTAGAATCACCAATATTTAACCAAATTAAAAAATATCAAAAATCTGATATTATAATAGCCTATTGTTTATGAGTTTTTCTTAGGCATTTAATTCATCTCAAAAAGCATGAACTACATCACCTTTACCGCACGTTACAATCAAAATATAAAAAAAACATGAAATACTTCTCCTTTCTAAAATATAGAAATACTATTAATTAACTCGTAATCCAATTGTAATCAAATAATAATAAGAATAATATAAGAAAATAATAAAGGAAAATGTAAAAGATGTAAATATTGTAAAAAATAATATAATTATAAACCTATTCCAATTACGGAATGTTCATCATTTGTTAAAAATATATATATAAAATAAAGAAATAAATAAATAGTACTTTAATAGTTACTAATAATTTTGTATAATTTGTAGACAGTTTTTAAAAACTTTTAAAAACTGTCTACAAATGATTGGTGTTTTTTATATAAATAGGTAATGAATTACATATAAAAGGAAATTTATAACCAATACTGAGTGTATCATAATAATGTGATATATATTGGTATAAATATTTAAATCAATAATATCATTAAACTTGAAAATACGATTATGTATATAAATATGGTATTAATTGTTCTATTATTTGTTTCTAATTATTATTTACATCTAATATGTAATATAGTAATATATTGAATATTAATCAAATATATTAATCAAATATGTATTACACCATAGTACTGAGTAATAGTGCAAATGCATAAGAAATACAAAGTAATATACATTCAGAAGGGATTTTGTATTCAATTTAGATTTTAATCTAAGCAATAAAGATATACATCGGTTTTTTACAGTTGAGATTTTTTTACTATAGTGACATTAATACTATTGACAATGTCTGAAATATTTGTATTAATGAAGGCAATATTTGTATCATCTGAAAAAAGTGTAAAATGACAAGGATATTGTATATTTTATAACTCATTAATACGTAGTAAGACAATTTTTATAATTTTAATATTATATATCGAATTTTCTTTGAATTTATAATACCTATTTAGGTTATTACATTAGTAATTCATTTTATATAATAAATTGTATCATAAAATATAAAATATAATACATAAAATTATATTAATAAATCAGTAATCCTTTTCCATTTTCATTTATGATTTATTATGTAATATTAATTTATTAATTAATATATTATTATATGTATTATTGTTAGTTATAATTATAAGATTGATGAATATAAAATTTTGTCAAAATACATTGTCAAATTACACACAACTATAATAACAAAATATGTAATTATAACTATAGTTCTAATTATATATATACTTATATTAGTTGTATACTATAACTATGATATAATGCGTATACTATAACTATGATTTAATTCGTATACGTAATACTATAATACATGTGATGTTTATTATGTTTCTCTGTTGAACAATTATAAACAAACGGTTCATTTGTAATCACGTAATGTTCATTATGCTAGATATAGTGTATTGTTGTTGTTTGTAGATATGAGGGAATATGATTATTATAAATACGTATTTATATATAAATACATACGTATACAAGTATGTATTGATATATTGTGTATTATTACGTACATTTTAAACTATATATATATATATATATATATATATATATATATATGTTGTTGTTGTTGTTGTAAGTATTTATGTATACACATCATAAATAATAATAATTCTATAATGTGTATTGAACAATATATAATACATATAGAAACAAATAGCTAATATAATAGTAGGTATATATAATTTGTACGATAATATTCACGATGCGAAACGAACATAAATGTTGGGTAGTAAAACATTTTTTTAATTTCTATTTAAAGATATAGATCGATAGTTTTGTATTGCTAAGTGATGGGGAAGGTAGTAGTTTTTTCTATCTAATTGATGTTGATGCACTGTATTTTTTCCTTTCGTATTTGATGAAATAGGTAATTAATGGTGTAATTTAATGGAATTTGTATTACGTAAAAGTGTTATGTTTATTTTTAGTTTTATTTTGTTATGTAAATTATAGGGTAAGTTATAAGTAATAGTCTTTTTTAGTATTGTAAGTATTTTGTAGTTGATAGAATCTACAATGTTTAGCCAGTTAAATTTATTACGTAAATCAGTAATGATAGTTGTATAGTCAGTCTTCTGTAGTCGGTATATATTTCTAATTAGGCGATTAATTATTTTGTCTAGTTTGTTTAAATTCAGTTTTTCAGATTCTGAGAATAGTGAATTACATTATTGTAGTCTGGATAGTATGAGAGTCTAAGTCAGTATTTGTGTAGAATTTCAATGTAAGTATGGTCGTATTTTGTTAAGGTTAAATACCAATATATATATATATATATATATATATATATATATAATAGTGGTTAAATTGATATTCGTAAATTATTAATTTAATTTACTTTAATCATAAAATATAATAACAGGTAGGTGTTATTTACTGACTTTTGAAGTAAATCTTAAATTTATTTTTCAATTTTAAACACATTTAATTATTCCCGAATAGAATTACGAGTTCAACCATCATATATTTCTATTTGATCACGTGATTATAAAGAACTTCATTATTTTATTATTATTTATACTAATGATGTTTGTAAAATACAATATAATATTATTCATATTATGAAATACAATATATACAGTAACAATTTTAATTACAAATATTAATATTTACTTTATAATACTCTATATTTTAAAATTAACTAATTTAATTATTATCCAACATTAAGGAGCATTATACTCTTCGAGTTAGATACACAATTATTATTATCAATTTTTGTTAGTAATTTAAATTAATTTCAAATTATTATTAAAATAATGTAACAATTATTTATCGATGTGAAATATTATAACTTATAGGTTATAAAACAAGAGTTTCAAAAATATCAATAATTAAAAATAATTAAATCTTGATGATTTTCTTAATAAGCTTGATAATAATTATAATATACAGCTTATTTTATTAAATCTATCTTCGGCATTTGATACTATTGATCATACTCTTTTAATTAAACGTCTTGAAGATATTGGTATTGTAGGTATTCCTCTAGCTTGGGTTAAATCGCACTTATCTGAAAGGACATTTTCTATAAAAAAGATAACCATTATTCATCTACTTCTAAAATTTATTATGGAGTGCCTCAAGGTTCTGTATTAGGGCCATTGCTATTTTCTCTGTATATCTTAAAAATATTATATTTAATTTTCCCTCTATAAAATATCAAATTTTTGCTGTTGATATTCAATTAAGCTTCCAGTAATAGCCAATTCATCTGATAATGTAGCTCTAATTGATTGTATTAATATGGTTAAAAAGTGGTGTTTAAAATAGCTTAATGTTGAATATGAATAAAACTAAACTTCTAAATATATCTAGAACATCATCATGTTTTCCTTCTGTTATCATTGGTTCTATCACAATTGTTCCTTGCAATAATGTTAGAAACCTTGGTTTTATGTTCGATGATAACCTAAATATCTCCGATAAGATAGCTAATTTGTAAATCAACTAATTATAATTATCAATTATATAAAATACGATCAATAAGGAAATTCTTACCTTTTAGAATTTCCAAAATGTTAATAGAAGCATTAGTTATGTCACGTATACATTATTCTTGTTCTCTATATTATGGCCTTCCTGCTACTTCTACTAAATCATAAGATAGAATCATTTGATCACCTATACAAATTATATGACCAGTGAATTATGAATGAATTAGTCAATTATCACTTAGTTAATTCTAAATGTTTAAATATTTATCAGAGATCTACCTTCAGCTATTTAAAACTAATTTGTAAGCAACTGAAGATAATTCAAAGTTTACAAGAGGAATCTAAGAAACGCGTCTACTCGGTTATAACAAAAGAGGAATTATAAGCTAGCAATATGTGGAAAAGGTTATTTCAGTATATCTCCAGTGAATCTATGGAATGCACTACATGAAGGATTAAGAACTAATGTAAATTATTCATATTTTAAATCTAATGTATTGTTATTAATTCGTAAAAATTAATTTTATTATTTTCAACTGATTTATATTTTTTATGTGTATTATGTTATATATTTATATTTTTTGTACACAATAGAGAACGTTTAACGTTATATTGGTGTCTAAATAAACATTAATGCATTCATTTATTCATTTATTCATTCATAAAGGCAGAGAATATTTTCCAGGAGTGCACATTTGTAACTTGAATGAATAAATGTAATCATATTATAGACATACGACATACTATGTATATCATACTTGTAATACATATATATATATATATATATATATATATATATATATATATATATTAAATCTATATATAGTATGTATACAATTATATATATATAAATTATTAACTGTCTATTATATACAAATTAAAAAATAATAAAAAAATATTTAAAATTAATATACTCAAAATAATTCGTTTTCATTTTGTACATCTACAATAAATGTTACTATCAATTTAACTTTGAATCCTTTTACTCAAAATGTTTGGATTCGATAAATTATAAAGATAATATAAATAAATAATATAATTGAATATTTCTCTGTATGTGTAAATAATACAAATTTATATATTTATTAAATATATGGCTAATATGTTTATAAACATTATAATTAATAAATTATGAAAAATAATTAAATTATATAATATTTAAATTAAATATTAATTAAACATTTTTACCATAAAGCTATATGTTTTTAATAAGATTGTTTTATAATTATTTAAAAAAAAACTAATTATTATAAAAGTTGATACATTTTGAAAAACATACTATTTTCCTTATACTTCACATTAACAGTGATAAATATTATCACATCTTCTTATAAATGTATAATAGTATTTAGTTAACGTACATAAATAAATATTTATTATTAATGTACTATATCCAATATTTTAATAATTTGAATTATTTAAAATAATGTAACAATTATTTATCTATGTGAAATATTACTTATAAAATGAGAGTTTTAAAAACATCAATTATTTAAAATAAGTATTTCCAAAGGCAAATATTATGCTGCAAGGAGTTCACATATTTAACTTTTAATACATAGTATATCTAAAAATGTATCTGTGTTATCTTTAATTTTATAATTATAGCTATACATATATAGAATGTATAATAATTATATATAAATGACTAACTATATTATACAAATTATAAAATAATAAAACAAATTAATGAAATCGCAAAATATAATGTATGAAAAGATAAAATGTAAAAAAGGAAGTATATTATCCTTAAAAAATATATACTGAATGTTAATACCAGAGTAGATGTGTAAAGCGAAAATATTAAAATCATTAACCATTTTATCCACAAGGTTATCGGCAAAATATATGTATATGTTATATTTTATTTTATTTTATTTATAATATACCACTTAGCAAAATATAATACAATATTAGAACTGTAGAGATGGATGGCTTTACAACATTATTAAATACAATTGCTCCAAATATGAAATACCGTCTCGTTAGTTAATAATTCAAGATATTAAATTATATAATAAAATATCATAATAACTTAAATATCAAATACAACACTATCAATATTATAGTTACTACATAATTATGGATATATATCCAAAATAAATCTTATATAATTAAAATAATATCATATTTAAATAATGAGTGGATATTTATTAACAGATACTTATAAAATAAATATGTATTTTATTAATATATATAATCTATTAATAGTTGATAACCATTAATACAAATAATTTGATAAAAGTATCAATTATGTTGATACTATCTAAGAATATGAATTAGTGAATAATGTAGGATGTTTTACCCATATATTACATGAATATACATGGGTATCTTTACGAGTATTTTATATATATATATACATATTATATTTTTGTACAAATACAGAGGTAAACTATTATTTACAATATATATATACATATATATATATAACGTGATCCAAGTTTATATAAAAATTTAATTGGCCGGATTAATTGTTATTAAATATAATTTATTAGAAATAACAACTACCTTATTTCTGTTTAATTTGTATATTTTTAATTAAAAATATTTTAAAT
>OZ025242.1:13494060-13581560 GCA_964019155.1 Osedax fenrisi
TTAGAGGAGGCATATTGTTACGCGTAGATATGTGTCTATTAACATAATAAAATGATTTAAGGTTATTGTTAGAGAGTGCTCTAGCTGCAATATTATAGATGTAATCCGATATGGTTTCAGATAACTTTATTTGATATAGTCTCCATTTAGCTTTAATATTTGGTTTATTTTATTTTTATATAATTTCTTAAATTTCGAATCAAGTTTTTTGATGAATTTAGGAAATTAAAATGACCGTATAATTGATAGGGGAGAGTTATCATTGATTAGTGTCTTTACAATTTCAATAAATGTTGTTAGTAATACATCAGTAGAATCTTCAAACCTTAAGAATACTAGACCAACTTAAATTATTCAGAGTTTGCTTAACAATATTTAAATTACATAGTGAGTAATTAAAATTACAATTACTATTAGTCTTAGATTTCATTGTAATAACATTTGTATTGAAAATATTAGCAGTTATAGATAAATGATCACTAGTAGAAGTATTGTAGCTAAAAGGAGTATCTATACTGAGGTTAAATATACAGTCATCATTAGATAAGACCAGATCAAGGATATTATCTTTTCTAGTATTGTTAGTTACAAACTGGGTTAGAGAAGTAGATATAACAAAATCCGTGAATATGTTGTCAAGTGGGTTACTAGGTATGGGAGAATCACCATACGAGTTAATACCAGGGAAATTCAAATCACATATTAGAATAAATGTATTAGAGAGTTCAGTATATTTAGAATATCTAGAATATCAATATTATGTGGATTATGAATAGTTAGAGCATAAGAGTTTAAATAGCATTTAACAAAAATGAATATCCCACCACCACTAGTAGATAATCTATCCTTTCTGTATATAGTATAATTAGATGTGTTACAACATAGAATAGCGTTTGTGTATGAGTCATTTAACCAAGTTTCATTAATAATAATAATATCATAAGTGTTAGTAGGTAGAATATAAATTAATGAGGGAAGCTTGTTACATATACTCTGTGCATTGGTATAGAATACAGTAATATGTTTATTTTCTAGTCATTTAGATACTTGATCAGGCGTATGTTTGTTGCTGTTATTAGATTTAGATTGTTTGTTGCTATCATATGTTTTTCCAGTTAGAATAATCAGTATCACTGTAAGTAATTGTTGTATTCCAATCAATTATGTATTTATCATTGTCTATTTTATAGTTTTTTAATTCATATGATAGTGTGCTATTGTTAAAAACGCAGAGTATATTTCCAGGTAGGGCATTTGCTCCTATTGGGAGAATAATACGTTTAAGACGTTCGTCATAGGATAAATCGGGACGTAGAGATATTTTATCGTATTGAGTGTGTCTTTGAGGATGTTTCGAAAATGTGCTTAGTAATTCCTTTATAGTGATACTATCATTTAGACATATTTTAACTATTAAGTTTCACTATTCCGTAATAATTTTTAATTTAGAGTATGCTTTTTCATATACACCTAGATTCTTCATTAATGTATTTGGTTGTTCGTCTTGGGATAATCCAAATATGAACAGTTTTTTCTTAAGATTAATTTCAATAGTTATTTTATTACTTATTGTTTTTGCTATAGAAGACTTATTTATAGACTGTTCAATGTTCTTAGATAACGCGTTCGCATAACTCTTAGTATCATTTACTTTTAAATTAGTAAGATCAGTTATCATATTTTTTAGATCAACAATTGTATCTTTTAACTCGCAAATTTACGTTTGTGTTCATCAAAAATAGTTTTGATATTATTTTCAAAAATATTTTGTATGAGATTAGTAATACTTAGTGATAATTCCGAGTTAGACATTCTTCCAGTAGTTGTCATTTTAGTGATTATATGGATGTATAGAGGAAAAATATAATAAATAATATAATAATGAATAAATAATACCAAATACCAGAACAAAGATGCATAGAGGATAAATATAGTAAATAATGCAATAATTAATAAATAATACCAGATACCAGAACAAGGAGCTTATTTTGTGTGTCTGACGCCTTAGCCACTGAGCCACACAGGTAGTTAATAATTGTAGTTAATTAATTATTGTCGATGGGTGTTTGTGTTTACTATAATTAAATATGACTACTTTAACTTCATATCAGAGGTTTTCTGAAGGATAAATCACAAAATATTGCTTCGTGAAATGCTTCGCAAAATTGTTGTGTTCTTGGACAATTTTCTACGATTAAATTGAATTTTATAATTCTTATATTATATATTCTTGGTTATACGCTATTACGATTTGTCATTTTTGAAACTTGTATCCAGTTAATCCTGTATCATTATCACTATCCTCTATATATTCATATACTATTTCATCAAGTTCACCTTCATTAAAATATCAAAGTTTACTTTAAATTATATAGCTTACTTACCTAAATTGTGATTAAAAAACTATTATATTAACCATATGTCTTATGGCATTGCTTATGCACTAATTTATCGTATAGTTCACATATAACTAAAGATGTAATCTACTTTAAATAATATCATATGGATAATTACTTTGAGAAGAATACTTTGTAAAAAACTGTACAACTCTGTTATATAAGTAATGTTTGCATATATACAATACTATAGTAAAAATTATTATATTAAATAATAAATTATTACAATATAAAGTTATATTATAATATTTATATAAAATGTTTAATTATATAAAATTTATAATACATGAGTTTATAATATACACTATATATATAAATATCTTAATATACACATATAATATATATATGAAATATATAAATATATAAAAAAAATTATAATTATGTAAATAGAATTATAATTAATTTATAAGCACATCAAAGGATTTTAATATTTTTAACACATTCATTAATTTTAATATTAATTTTTATTATTATATTCTATAAATAATATTTCATTATTATAATCAAATATCATTATTCAGTGATTATATATTATATTTAATCATGTTTAATTACTATCTTACAAATATAATTGATCATTCTATATAATTTTATCAAACTATATTGCCAGCAGTAAATATGATCGATTTATATCGTATCTCTAGTAATTTATAATATTATATATGATATGTCACTCCCATCTAAATATAGATCATAGTTACCAATTTTAATTGAAATATATATCGCAAGCAATACGCATATCCTGCAGTTAAAATATACACCTATATATTTAGGTCATACAAATTACGATATTTTCAAGTTTTATCTTACTTAGTAATTTGATTAATTTATAACATTATGTACATATATTATGTTATTCTTATTAATATTATGTTAAGTGAATATATATGTACATTATATAATATAGAAATAACATTTATATACTTGGATTCACATTAAATTTATTATATTAAAATGAACAATTCACAGCCTCATTTATTTTGATTATTATACGTCATTTATATTTAAAATTACTAAACCTATCTACATATTACAATTTTTATTGTCCTTTGTAATTCTAAATGTTTGTTTATAACTTAAATAGAATCCAAAAGATACGAAATAATTATCAATTATTTAACTATATAATTATATAATATAAAATAAAAATTGAATAAAATATTTTTTAAATTTAAAATTCAAATATCCTATAATTTATCTTTGGGATCCTACTATGACGTCACAGTTCATTTTTCGTTTTATATTTCGTTTTTTGATTAAAACACATTATTTTGGTATAAATAAGTATTATTTCAAAATTTTATGAATAGAGTTCATATTTATTTATACCATATTATATTAATATGGATAATCTATTTTCATGCATATTATGCTTTAATTTAAATTTATAAAATGATATTAATTCATATGTATGCATGTATGCAGATCAAAATATAAAAAAAATTAATTTCTAAAGAATTATTTTGAAATGATTATATCGATTTCTATGAATAGAGAAATACAAGTATTATTTGTTTAAATGCAAAATAAATAATATAAATGTTGGGTATATTTTTGATAAGTTAATGTAATGATAAATATAAAATTGTTTATATATATATTTATTATGCATTATATAGAACAATGATATCTGATAATTAAATATAAAATAAAATACATATACATATATAATATAATATGAATTATAGATGTATAATTTATAGTAATAATTTATTTAGAAAATATAATAACAATCATATATTCAAATAATTATATAAGAAGTAAATTAAATTATATATATTATGCAATAAATTACCAAATACCAAAAATGAATACCAAAAATGAATACCAAAAACCCATATAATAATTACTACCAAATAATCTAAAATACGTATTAATTTATTTGAATAATAGTTTTAGATAATAAATGTAGCTAACATAACATATAAACTCACCTAAATTAATTATATATTAAAATATTTAATTGTATAAATAAAATACTAGTACATAATATTATATAAAATATATAATACTACTATAATATGTGTATGTCATAATTTATGTATAACTTATATGTAAATAAATATGTATAACAAATATTATATAACTATATACAAATATATATATATATATATATATATATATATATATATATATATATATATATATATATATATATATAATGCTTATTAGATATAATTATTATGAAATGTAATAAAGAAATTATTTATAATTTATATTATAATAAATATTATATATGTATTCAAAATACAATACTACTATACATATATATAATTCTTATACAAAACATAGCATTTAATGCCTAATATAATGTCACGATTCAGTGATTTTTAATAGTATGTAATATAATGCTAATTTAAGTATGAAGCCAATTAATATAGTATTAATTAATAAATGTACAATATGTAATATATATTTATAATTATTATGTTAATATTATAGTATATGATGCACTTAGCTTATATTGATATTTGAAGATTTAAACAATTTTATAATTTAGAAATGTATCAAATTTTGAACCAGGAAGTGAAGTGATATTAATATTATACATGGATTTTTTAAATAATGGCTATTAATAATTTACAATTAAATTTGTAGTATTCAATAATTTACTATTTATTAAAATTAAATATGTAAGTAAATTTAGAATAAAATTCTACTGTATTTTGGTCGATAGTAATAAACAAAAAAGCCGAAATATACTATCTATATTTAAATTTTACTATATATTTATTTAGATATATTATATGTTAAATTAACAGCAATTAAACAAATTATGAAAATGTATAATAACTCTTGAAAATATTATTAACTAATTGTATTGTTTTAAATATTACGAAAATATTATTTTATATTTCTAATAATACAAATTACCATTAATATAAATATAAAATTGTTATATAATAATTCTTAAAATCATGTATAACTTTTTGAATATACTAACTTTTAAAACATATACAAGTTTTTGAAATATTTAATCATGCATAATATACTTCTCTACCAAGTATTACTATATGATTATTAACAATTCAATTAATTAAGGTATACCTAATAAATATATATATATATATATATATATATATATATATATTTAATTACATAATATATAATTAATTTAAATATTATAATTATTTTTAATGAAATAAATAAATATAACTATAATATTTTTAAATAAAGAACTCATTTTATTTTAAATGTAGGATATATACATTTTATAAATATAATTAATATGTGTCTTGTAAAAGTCTATAATTACCATTTATTCTAGATGAATATACATAATTAAGTTTTATTATAGTAGTTATTACAACTACTTATTATTAATAGAATATGTTAATAGGTGTAATATTATATAATTCGATTATTAATTATTTATATAAATATTCATATAATAACATTATTATTTATTTATTATTCTTATCTATAATGAAACTTATCATTTTAATAAAGGCGTAATTGTCTCGATAAGCAACACTGCTTCTATAATTACCCTGGTATTGCCTACATCTAATAATAATAATAATAATTAATATAATATAATAAAATAATAATAAATTATACTTTATTTAAATATAGTATTTTATATAAATATAATATAAATAATAATTATAATATATTTCAAATTGATAACTTGAATACGTTGACGAATATGCGAGAATTAAAATAAATAAGTGGCATGTTATTAATTTTAATAAAAATGTAATGTAAAAAAATGTAATTCCATTTTCACATATACAATCTTTAGATAATCACATATTATTTAAAGTAATTCATATAAATATACATTAAAATAACTCTATTATAATATGTTATAAGTAAATGTATATTGTAGTATACCATATGTATATGTATATCAACGTGTGATGAGATTAATGAGGCAAATTAATGCATGCATTACATCTATACAAAAAAAGATGGAGAACATATTATATATATATATATATAAATATATGTTGATTTATATATTTCAATTAATTAAAAGATACATAAATCCAGTGAATACATAATCAATTATCAGTGTACTTTTGTAGGAGTGCAACAGGTGAACAGCCAGCATATAGTAAGCGAGATGAACCGAGTTCGACTCTAGATAGTTATTATTATTCTCTTGTGTGTATTAAGAACTTAATAAATAATATTATTAATACATAATATATTACTATTTGTATTGTATTTTCCGGGGTCCCTCGCAGTTATTTATAATATGTTTACGTATATGACTATATTATATATAACGTTCTATTGTATTCAATATATAGATATGATATTTTAATAAATTAATATTATTATTATATAATAGATTGTGAATATATATTATAAATTCATGTAGTTATTATTTAATTTATTATATAATAAAATATCGTTTCGAATACTAGCATGTATTTATAAGCAAACAAATGTTTATAATATATAATAACTGGCTAGGTAGCTCAGCAAGTTATTTATCAGAAACTCAGGCAATATGACCAGCTTTCAAAGTAAAATGTAAAATTTAAGTTAACTTTCAAAGTAAATTGTCGAAGTGATCATATATAATTAATATTATCATAGAATATTTACCAAAATAATAACATTATTATATCTGCATATATACATACAAAAAAAAAGAGTTATAATATTGTTATTATTTATGAGTAAATTATAATTATTTAAATAAATAGTTTTTTTGGTATTTAGTATTAGATTTTGTTAAATTAAACTTTTCGATAATTATTATTTTCAATAAAATAATATCACTATTCATTATAAATTATAAATAAGTATTTAAATAATTCAAGAGAAAAATTAAATTTTATATTATTTTAAAACTTTTATTTAAAACAGAATGTTATTCATACATTTTTATAAACAATAATATAAACAATAATAAATTATCAATATTATAATTAAAGTTTCTTGTAAACAGATGTGCTCTAAAATACTTAATTTTTGAACTCACAAAGTTTGATAATCGTCCATATGTTTTCATGTATCTATTCCACTATATGATGTTCACTAATAATATATTAACTAATAATGATACGAATATAAGTTGACTATTTAATGCTTATTTTATCATCAACAAATATTCCTATACTATATGATTTAAACACAATAGTTCAATTAGTATTTAAATATTCGCTATTCATATACATCCCTAGTACATATATAATACTATTTAAATATATTACTTGACATACCATGCTAACTCAGTATTAAAGTTAGTATGACTTGTACATACGTATACTTGATTTATCACATATTAATGTTAGTCGTATCGAATACATACAATATAATGACATTTTGTATACTATATATATATGATCCACATTAATTCATTATTATAGTTATATTTTATAAGTATTATTGAATGTTTAAAACATGGCCCATTTATGGATTTTTATAAAATATCAATTATTAATTAGGATATATGAAAGTAATAAGTAATGTGTATGTATAAGTTCATATATTTATATTTATATATATATATGTATATTATTATTTATATTTATATAATATTATATGACGTAAATGTAACCAATGGAGTTTACATAGTAATTTAGATATATTAGTCTGAGAGTATATTGGTATATTTAATGATTCTCTAGCCATATCATTTTGAAAAATGTAAACCTTAGAAATTATACGATGAGCGTTGAATATAAGTATGAAGGTGCAGTAGCGAATAGGTGTATGCTGTAAGCAGACGCTATAATAATGTATGTATATATTTGTAGTAAATACCGAGTAAGGCGTAGTGAATGTAGTTGATAGTTTAGTAACTTTGTAGTATGGGAAAGTTGTATATAAAAACTAAAGTACTGTCAAATATAACACTAGCTTTATGATATGGGTTGAATACTTGATAGGCTGTACATTACTATTGATTTGAAGTTGTGTTTTAATTAGAAATTGAAGGTGAAACAAGATAACATCGGCTTTAAATTGATGACGGATAAGGGAGTTTATGGAGACACAATTGTAAATGGTGGTGAAAGTACTTAATATTACATTATTCATTAATAGTTAATTAACACTCGGTAATATTTATATTTATATATTTGTATTTTAACAAGGATATTGAAATAGCAACTATTATCATAATTAACTTATATTAATTTAATATGTCCTCAGAATGTTAATGGATAATATTTTATAATTTTAATCTATATATAATATATTAAATAATTATTTTATAATAATTGATAACACATATTATAATTTTATATATTTATTAACACTTATTTAGAATATACATTTATTATTTTATTTCATCTTAGATAATATATGTTATCATAAAATAACAAAATATAATAAATAAAATTATATTAATAGCAGATATCCTTTTCCATTTTCATTAATGATTTATTCTGTAATATTCATTTATTAATTAATATGTTATTATGTTTATTATTGGTAGTAATAACTGTTAGATCGATGAATAAAAATAAATTTGTTATATAACTAATATAATTATTACATGACATATGATAACATAATATATAAAAGTTATATTTAATCATATAAATAATGAAATGACGTATGTTATTAGATAACTATAGTATTGTAATCCGTATTAATACATGTTGATAATATATTACATAATATACAACTAAATAAAAATATATTTAAGTATATATATATTTATTTATATATATATATATATATAGTTATAATTACATATAACCATGTTATTTATATGAAATAACTAGTATGGCTAATGCATATTATAACTATGGTCGCAGATTGTAGATAGGAAGGTTGTATGTAATTATTACGTACTTTTGTATTACTAAATGTGTATACATGCAGATATCGCTTATAATTAATTATTAATAATAATTTAAGTATGGCTAAACTCCTTAAAACTAACGTGGATAGCAGTAATTTCCTATTTTCTTATAGCCCCAAGGACGGCAAAATTTTAAGGAAGCAAAACGACAGACTTTATATATTTGCTTCGGTCCAAAGAATCCTCCGCAAACGGTATCTGTTATTATATCATTATATATATTTCATATAAATAAATTTAAATACTTATATATATATATATAATGTTTTATAAATTTTAATTTAATTATACTATAAAATACATTGGTAGGTACGAATTACTAACTTTTAAAGCAGAACTTAAATTTCTTATTTCCAAGTTTCAACACCTTTAAAGAAGATCCGGAACAACAATACGGCTTGCGTACCAACCTCCATCTCTTTCTATTTGATCACGTGGTTAATAGAATTTAATTATTGTATTATTTATTATAGTCCTAAAGTGTTTAAATACAATATAATATTATTGATATTTTGAAATACAATTTACACAGTAAAATTATTAATTTTAAATATCAATATTTATTTTATAATACTATATATTTCAAAATTAAAAAATGTAATTATTACATAACATTAAGAGGACGTGATACTATTAACATTACATATAAAATCATTATTTTCAATTTTTTTTAGTAATTTGAATTATTTAAAATATTATGATTAACGTAATGTAACAATTATATACCAATGTAACAAATATTACTTATTTACTGAATTTAACTTATGATATATTGTATATATGTACATTTCTTTAAAAAATATTTTCTATTTAATTTTATCTTTATATACATATATATATTGTATGTATAACATTATTAGTAGTATAACATCACTTTCATTGTTTAAACGTAAACTGTATGTCCATTTTAAATCACGTAATTCGTTCTATTTTTATATTAGTTATCTATTTATTTTTGTTTTTGTTTTTTTTATTATCTAACGACGCCTATAATCACCATATGTTTGTGAAGTCAATAAACTATATATAAATAAATAAATAAATGTATACATAAATTACTAACTCTGGTATTGTATAATATATATTATAATTATATATAAATTATACAATAATTAAAAAAATCTATAAACTTAATTTACTCAAAATAAATATATTTAATTTTGTAGATCTACAATAAATCCAACTATCAATTTAAGTTTTAATCATTGTACTCAATATTTTAATAATTTATAAAGACAATATAAATAATTAATAAAATTAAATATTTCTCTTTAGATGTGATATAAATAATATAACTTTATATATAGTGTATATATGGGTAATTTTTTGAAAAATATTATAATTAATTAAGTATGAAAAGAATGACATTATATATTATTTAGATTAAATATTAATTAAATATTATAAACGATATAATAAATCTATATATTTTCAATAAGATAGTTTTAGAAAAAATGTAATTATTATAAACGTAGATATATTTTGAAAACATTATATTTTCTATATATATGTTATATATAAAGTGATAAATAGTATCACTTCTTCTTAAAAATCTATAATAGTATTGAGTTACCATACAAATATTTAGTATTAGTTACATATTCCCTATATTATAAAGCTATACTTGTATAAATATTTAGTGGTTTAACACAGGTAGATATGGTTAAAACATAAACAATGATAATTAAGTAAAGCGCTAACCTGTAACATGTATGTCTTCTACGCCAGAAACCACACCTCTTTTTCTTCATATACGACTCCCATTTAAGTTTCAAACATGCAAGTTGGATCGGGGATTTGGCTTTAGAACTGCAGTGTCCACACCATCTACCTGTTAAAGATATACAAAGTATTAGTTATACAATATCTAAAGATATTATATGATGAGGTTATTTAGCAAATATATATATATATACATATTTCATATAAAATATATTTATGCTAAATGTATGTTTTTAAATTTTGAATCATATAACTATAATTAATATAAATAAGTATATATAATATCACACACACTCACTCAGATATATACACGTATAATAATATATATATATATATATATATATATATATATATATGATTATATGTATAAGTAACTACTGAAAAGTCCTCTTTTTTCATCATATTTAATTTCTTCAGTTCCGTTTAATTCTGAGACTTCTTTGATATCATTTTCATATTTCTCTAGTTCTTTAGTGTACGCTAATAGTAAGAGAGGTATGGTGTTTGGTTAAATCTTAAATATTTATATATATATATATATATATATATATTCATATAGATATTTCATTTTCATTCAAACCGATATTCATTTAATAACATATTTTATTTTAAAATTCAATTCATCAACTCCTCAAATAATATTACACTTTGTATTCTTTAAATAATACTTATATTTATAATATACTGTACTAGTGATATAGTACGCACTATTTAAGTTATTTAATTTAATTATTAATTAATACATTTAACCATATTTATTAATTTTTAAATGAAAGTATCTAATATAACTGAAATATGTATTATTAAATGCGTAATTAAAGATAATGAGTGACGTATATAATAACTAATGAACTCTAACCCGCTAATGCAGCCTCCTCCTCCTGCTGCTGCTGATGCTGATCATCAGCTTCTTGTGAACTCGCATACACACAACAATATGCTATGGTCAACAATAGAAGTACGGGTAATAACCTCATCCTGTACAATATCATCACTGTTATATAATCTATTGATTTATTCGTATAATGTATATCATATTTAATGGTAATATGCTAAACTAAGAAAACAATGAATGTATTTTCTTACTAATATAATATATAATAATATACCTTAATCAGTGTGTTATTTACTTGAAGCAATGTTAATTAAGGTAACAAACAGACGATGTTATATATAGTAATGAATGTATCACGTGGTTTAATAATGTAACGTGATCATGTTTATACATTTATTATAAGTTCGTACATACATCTTATTAAAATAAGTATTGTAGGAAATACCCATGTACTAAATATAAATAAGTATATGTATATTTGAAGATATATATACATATATTTATATATGTATATAAAAAAGAAAACCGCATAGATCGGCATTATTATGTGATTTCGCAACATATTGATATACTCTTATTACGTATATGATATTTAAAGGCGTGGCTAATATTTAAAGTTACGCCCATATTTATGAAGGTAATATATATATATATATACACAATTAATCTCCGAGGTATAGCACTACCCTAGTATTAGAGCGCAGCAGAACTGTGTATACTTTTAATATTTACCGGTGTACATTTTCATATACTAATTTTTATATCTACATTAATATAATAAATAAGTATTTATAATTTAATTAGATACGGGTACATAATAACTATTATATTATTTATATTATATTAGTGTATAAACTATATAAAATTAATAGATATATTTAATGTGTTACTTTATGAAGATACGATTTATATTTTATAATATATTCATTAACCTATGACAAATTATTTATATTAATACATTTTAATTAATTATTTTATAATATATATGTATATATATTAATTTATTTATTGTGATATATGCCAAGGTATATAATTTATTTATTATGATAAATTATACATTGTAAATGTACAGTATTTGAAATATAGGATGTCCGAGTTAGATGGTATGTTGAGTAGATCTATATGTATCTATTTCAGTAATAAGTGGGTGTGTGATAGTGTATTGAATGTTATAACCGTGTAGTTTAGAACAGTTATTTATTATGTTAGTATATATATATATAAGTATATCATTAGAATACAGGTATACTGGACGTTAGGGAAGGTATTAATGAGGGTAGATATTAGACGAATATATATCTAGAAATGTAGTGTTGATAGTACAGAGACGTGTGGGACTTCTAAGTTGATTGTATGTGGTATATATAGTGTATAATTGTTATCTTCACAGAGGTGTAACGTTCATCGATGCAGTAGGAGAACAATAGGCTGTATCAGTTATCTATATTTATAAGAGTCGGGGTTGTATTTTAAGTTGTAATGTGTTAAAGCCCGGAGAGGGATTATTATAATAGGTATGTTAAGTTTTACAGTATAATGGTCAGTTAGTAGAGACGATTGCTTGGTGATGAATGTATATATATATATATATATATATATATATATATATAATAATATATAAATTAATATATAATATATAATATATTTTATTTATATACATATTTTAAAAATATAAATAATTATTAACTTTATCTAAATGTTAAAAAGATTGAATATATTTGGTTTTGCTCATTAATAACACTCTACTTACATGAATAATATATATTAACAATCTATAAATATAATATGTAATTTCCTAAATCACAAATATCATATATTATGTATTCACTTGAAATATGTCTTTCGTGAAACCAATGATATAATAAATAATAAAATTAGGCCCACATAAATACTATAAATAACTTGAAAAAATACATATTAAATAGGGCATGTAAATTAGAAAACACAATATATAACAATATTGGAATTTCCCATGAATTACTGATCAATTAATAACACAAATAAACTACTGACTTAAAGATAAACAAAGAATGAAGCTATATATAAAGTTATATTAAAATAATAACTTTATATTAATTTCACATACAATAGTATAATCAATAAATAGAACCTATACAATCTATGATTAAAATAAATAAATTTTTGAATATTTAAATAATATATTAAAAATTATTTTAAATATACATAGTTTTAACAAAAATATAGACAACTTTTAACTTTAACTAAAAAGAGGTGATGGTGTTATTGTGAAAAAAATGAAAAAAATACTAATAATTGATAGTATATCTATTTAAAATACAGATTCTATTGATATTATTTCTATAAAAATAAAATATGAAATAGTATTTTAATTATAAACATTTTTGCACTACAGTATTAAAACAAAATCTAAAAGCATTATTTAATTTAGTCTATATAAACTTAATGAACTATATGAACATATAAAAATAACATAAAACAATATAAACAATATATTGTTTATATAGTTGTATGTTCTTTTGTATGTTCATATTACACAATCATGATATTATACTATTGTATTTTTATGAATATTATATAATAATCAATTATTTATTTAAGTATATTAATTTGTATTTAATTATTATTAAAATATATATCATATTAATAGTAACAATTATTTATTTTTCGCTTTCTTTATTATTTAACTTTGAATCACAACTTTTATTTATATTATCTGGATCACTTTTATTTTTTTCTAATTAATTATTGTAATTTTATATTTTATCTTAGTTTCTAATTTATCTGGGATTTTTCTATACATTTAATAACATGCAAATTATATGTTATAATATTATGCAATCGACTATTAATAACCTATATATTTCTTAAAAGGAGGAAAATATTATTCTATAAGTGTATATTAGTAATGTAAATGGCATGTTATTGTAACTTTGTGAAAAAAACTTGTGTAACTCTGATACTTTATAATATATTACTAGATATAATAATTTTGTATTCAAAACTACACGAACCCGATATGATACTGGTACTTTTTGAAAATATAGCGAGCTTTATAATAATGGTCATTTACTTCTATAAATTTAATTTACATATATATAATAATACTAATAAAAATAGTTTATGTTTTTATTTTTATTCTGATGTAATAATTTTATAATTATAGTACACTTACTATTATGAATCTATAATAATTATTAATTATACATTATAAGTTGTAAGTATGATCTACCGAACTAATTATTGTATATTATAAAATAATATGTATAATATTATGTATTATATGATATCATTAATAACTTAATACTGTATCAAAACGATAGTATGTCATCATAATAGATATATTGGGCTTTACCTAAATAATAATATTCTACTTACATTTATAATATATATATATATATATATATATTCATAATCTATTAATAGAACATGCAATTTCCTAAATCACACGTATGATAGATTATATATTATCTTAAGAGATCAATTGATGTATCACTTTTTGTAATTAATTGACATACATAAACAACATATATATACATTTTATTATAGCATTATAATTATTTGTTAGACTTATACATCACGATTGCATTTCTAAGCTATTACACAATCCACTAAAACACAACTGTATATTTACATTTATGATATATATGGTTGACCATAACTAGTATATGTGTGTATGATAATTATATTTCATCTTTATTATCTAAAACATAATACGTTAGAAGATACGGTGAATAAATGTTTTTTAGTTATATTTAAATATAACATTTTCAATATAAATACACACATATATATATATATATATATATATAATTTAAATAATAGTACAAATAATAAATATTACGTCTATAATTGAAAATATATTTTTTTTATTTATATATATATTGATTAAAATTAAAAAAATTTCAAAATGAATAACAATATACAGAACTCGTTAGCAATAACTTATACAATAAACTATAATATAATTAAATATGGATTTGAAAAAATAAAAAAATTAAAATTAAACTATAGTAGTTATTATATTATTAAATGTAAGGTTAGCGATTGACTCTATAGATATTCGATGTAATATTGTATATATATATATATATATATATATATATATATATATATATATATATATATATATATATATAATATATAGTTGTAGTATTCATTACATTTTATAAACTACACAATTAAATATAAATGTTATATTATTAACTAATTTAAAGTAATTAAAATATAAAATAATACATGGATCTGTTTGTGTCTCTATAACTTTAATTTGTTTTATTAATATTTTAATATTTTTTAAATTGTTTTATCAGCTAACTTCGGAAAGATTTTTTCTAGATAGTTTATAATTCCTAGAAATCTTCTGACGCCTGTTTTATCTACTGGCTGTGGTATCTTTTGCATCGCAGATATATTTCCATCCCCTGGTTTTAACCCTCTATATGTAGTGGTGTGCCCTATGTATTTTACTGAATTTTTTTCAACTTGATTTTATCACAATTTAATTTTAAATTGTTCTTTCTAAGTTATTAGAAAAGCCTTTAAATTGTTATCATTATTTGCTGCTGCTTCCTGGTAGTTCTCTCCATATCCAATTATTAAAAATGCATCGGTAATTACCTCTACTACTCGATTTTTTTTTCAAAATCTAGATGCCAAAACCCATTTTTAACGTATAATACTGTGAAATATTTAGCATTGTTTAGTCGTGGCGCCAATTCTTCTATAACTGGCAAATTATAGTGTTCTCTTTGAATGACTTGATTTAGATATTTATGATCTAAGCATATTCGTATATCATCATATTTTTTTTACCACCACCATGGATGAAATACACCATGTTGGTTCTCAAATACGTTCTATTATGTCGTTTTTTTTCGAGTTATTCTAGTTTTTGTTTAACTTTTTCTTATAGAGGTGCAACTACTGTTATTTTACAATGTTTTACTGGTACATAATTTTCTTCTAAATTTTGTTTTATATTTTCCTTGTATTCTTCCTAGTTTATTGTCAAATACATCCGCAAACTCTCTTCTCGTGTCTTCTTGATTCCACAATGTGTTATTTTTTGTAACTTTGTTTATCATTTATTTTGCATCATTATCTAGTATATTTATACATTTTAATTCGATGCACGCTCTTCTGCCTAGGATTGCATGGAATTGTTTTCCATCAACGATTAGTATTCTTATTAGTATCGAATGCTTTCCTCGACTTACTCTTATATCCCGTTCATCTTTAATGGGCCATTGTTTATCTCCATAAGCTGATATGGTATTGAATCTATTTTTCTTAATACATTTTCCATTAACATCATTAGTTACGTTGATGTATTATTGGAGTGGTAATACATTTACATTTGCTCCGGTGTCCATTTGAAGTGTTATATTCGTGTTCCATTCAGTTTTTAGTATAATAGTTTATTCTTTTTTATATTTTTTACTGTATATACTTGTGGTATTTCATTTATATATATGTTAAATACTATGTTGTATAGTGGTTTTAGTTTCCACATTAATGACATGTTTTATTATATGCCGGGCATTGTCGTATTTCATGTGTACAACCATAATATTTGCACTTGTATTTTTCTTCATTTTTATTATCATATTTCGAGATTTTTTCTTTTTCTTGAAATCCTTCTTCTTATATATTGCATTTATTTGATCCTTATTGAATACTTCTGCTTGTTTATTTATAGTTTATACAGTCTTAAATAACTGTATAACGTTTGCTAATATTAATTCTGTTTTCGCTAGTAGTTTCTTTCTGATATCGTTGTCTGCCATCCGCTTATTATTCTATCTATCAAAATTTGATCCGGAGTTGTTGTCTCAAAACTATACTTTTTTCTAATTAATTTTAATTCAGTTATGTAATTTTTAAACGTTCCATCTGGCATTTGTGATCTCATTTGAAAGACACATCTTTCAAATATTGTGTTGTTTTGCGGCTCTATCCGCTTGTCGAATTTTGTTATTAAATTTTGTATTGTATTTGTATTGTTATATCTTTTTTTTCTTCAAATTCAAACTTATTGTATATACGTATGCATGTCTCTCCCAATATAATTAGTAATGTTGCTATGTTCACCTTATTACTTTATGTGTCTAATTTTGATGCACATGCATAACATTCCCAGTTATTTTTTCCAAAGTGTCCATTGCTCATCAGCGTCTGACGCGTCAATGTCAAAACTCAGAGGTATTGGTAGATTGTTCATCTTTGTTATACTCACTTATCAATAAAATATAGATATACTAACTAATAATATTAATAATAACTATCATCTAATTAATAATTTATTGAATAAAATACTAATATATATTTATATATATATATATATATATATATATATATATATTATATATACTATATATTAATTTAATTAATAAATAAATAAATTATGATTTTAAAATTATTATAATAATTTTTCAAACATTAATTTTTATATTTCCTGGTTAGAAAAAAAATTACTTAACTATCCTTAACTATACTTACATTATTTGTGTTTTAAAAACACCGCTGTCACCATGTAACGTTTTTAAGGGTTTGGTTATAATAATAGTTTAATACTAACCTCGTAATGTACTTCTTTATTAGAATGATTGCTATATTATAGAATTAGTATGTTTATGTAGTGAATTAGTATGACAATGTAGGGAATCTGAGTATTGCATTATACCTTACTAAACGGTATTATTAAGATATAATTAATTGTCTCAATATTACAATGTTATTTCATCGCAGGTTATTAGCTGATATAACCTGAATTATAAAATATTGAACGGACTTGTCGATGTAGATGCAACTGATATCTTTGATCTATATAGCAACAATTGAGAGGGCCTAAAGTGAAGATACGAAAGAAAAATTGTAGAACAAACGCTCATCGGAATTATTTTGGAAATAGAGTTTGCTCTGCCTTAAACACGTTACCTTTTATAATTACATCTTGTAAAACCGTAACATTTTTCCGTGAAAAATTAATTCATACCAAATGTATCAATCATGTTATTGTTATTCCATATTAATTGTATCAATATATAGCATTTGATATTATGCTTGCTATCATCAGTTTACGGTAGCTTAACGCCATGAGACGTCAACCAAATTACATACTAGAGACTCATCCACCCTTGGGAATTGATCCATCCCATATGGGCCTTGATAACCCTAGAACTTCGATTTTGTTACCTCACCTGTTTGACAACTTGTACTATCGGATACTATATATTGCTTCAACGTATCGTATAATCGAATTTTTATTTTTATTTTACTTCTCCGTTTATTTCTTGTTTTTTATATCGTGTCGTTTTGTCTTACTGTTATCACATTTATATATGTTGTTTATATATGTTATATAATTATATGTTTATATATAATTATATCTCTCTTTATATATAACCAGTAATTCAATAAACTTTTGATCTATCCATCTATCTATATATATATATTGAATAAAATAAAATTTTATTTAAAAATGAATATAAATATACAGAACTTCTTAGCAATAACTTATACAATAAACTATAATATAATTAAATATGGGTTTGAAAAAATAAAAAAAGTTATTTTATTGTTAAATGTAAGATTGGTGATTGACTATATAGATATTTGATGTAATATTGTGTATATAAAATAATATCTTTGTAGTATTCATTGCATTTTATGGATTACACAATTACATATAAATATTATATTATTCACTAATTTAAACTAATTAAAATATAAAATAATATATGGATCTATTTGTGTCTCGAAAACTTTAATATGTATGTATTATACGATTATATTGTAGATATATTTATTATATTGGTATCTTTATTTATTTGTATTTAAAATAAAACAGATATGTCATATATTCTATATATATTATATATTTATTTCATAGATTTTAGTTATTCACATAATAATCATATATTTAGAATTCTAAATTCTCTATAACTATAAATATATGTTAAGTTCTTAATAAATATTAAATATTAAACGTGTACTATATAGTATATGATTCATACACTAATCATTTACTTTTTGTCTTTATTTAGTATTAAATTTGTTTGTATAACATTAATATTTATACTGTTACGTATATAATATACAACTTATGAGACTAACCTAGTAGTATGTCCATCAACGTTTATTACATATTCCATTAGCGAGTTCATACTTGAAGGTATGTAATAACTCATGTATTATGTTCTTATTATGGTTATTATCTTTGTTTAATACTCATGGATATTATAGCGAAGTATTTATGTAGAATGATTAATTATGTTCATTTGTTTTATAATATTAATATTAATTAATGTGTTATGTAAACCCATATGTTCATCTAAAATTTAACTTGCATTTAAATAACCCAAATATACAATCTTAGTAATCGTATCTCAAATTATCATATACATCATATCTAGAAGAATTGGTTAATTCTATATAAAAGGTAATAATAACTTACGTAAGATGCATATGTGGTTGTAGCTATATTTGTAGAATAAATAAGTCATAGATATCTACTCGCATCTTCAGGGGCATGTACGAATGAACGAATGAATTCTAGTTTACATCGTAGGTTATTCATTTGTTAAATTAAACTTTGTAATTTAACATAATTCTGTATTATAATATCTATGTGATTACATAAATATGTATATTCCAATTTAAATTCCGAGTAAATTAATGACTTAACAATTTATCTTATTAATATTATTATTATCTTATTAATCGAATCAGAAAAATTATCCGTTTAACGCATCTAAATTAAGCTACAAAATTTCGTATTTTAGAATTATAATTAAACACCTACATTTTAAAAGCTCGTAACATTGTAGTCAAGTTAATTATACTATATTTATATTTATTTATTTGTATACCTAGTAAAATAGGTATTAAACACCTAATGATATATTAACATTAGGAAATGTGTTAATAGGGTGAGTGGATCACTTTGATGAATACATCTAGAGATTATAGTAAATCCATCTCCTACATTTAATTTCGAGTTTAGGATGAGAGTAAATAATAACGAAATAAATAAATCTGAGAGTAATTTAGCAATTTAACTAATGCTCGATTTACGACTTATAAACATTCATATACCTAAATAAATAATAATAAATTAATATAGTTTATTTTCAGAAAAACATATTATTAAAATATAAATATATATATATATATATATATTATTGTATTCAAAATTATTATAAGATGCATTATAAGATGCATTATAAATAATTAATTACATATTTAAATAATTATATCTAGTCACTTAGACATTATTATCTGTGGTTTTGTTCTTTTATTTACATGTTCATCTATCCTCTCACTAGCTCTTTTAAGGTGTTTGTATTATATGAATGAATGAATGAATGAATGAATTCAGTTTATAGACAAAGTCTAAGGAAGATTAGTGAAAGCGATTAGCTTTATTGATTCGAAACCTCCTAACAGTATGTGCAATGTCATATCATAATTTCCATTCAAATAAAATAATAAAATAGAAATAATGATAAACATAATAATAAAATCATAGTAATATAAAAAACAATGAAATGATTAAATAAAAGGTTAATAACATACGAAAATAATAAAATTTAAAATTAGAAACAAAGATAAAATATAAAATTATAATAATAAACGAAATATAAATAAAATTGATACAGATTATAAAAAGTAAAGTTGTGATTCGTGAATACGCATTCAAAGTTAAATTTTAAAGAAAGAGAAAATTAAATAATTTTTACTATCAATATGACATATATTTTAATACTGTTTAAATAAAAATTAAAATTAAAACTGTTAAAGAAATAATTGATTATTATATAATAAGCATAAAAATGTAATAGGTTAATATCTTAATAGTGTAATATGAAAAAAAAATGAAGATAAAATAATATACAATAAATTAAATAATTTTTTTAGATTTTGTTTTAATACTGTAGTGTAAACATGTTTATAATTTTAATACTGTTTTTTTTAAAGATTATAATCCTTTTATAATTTTTATATTTTTTTTAATACTGTTTAATTTGTAATAGTTTATTTTTAATACTGTTTATAATTTAAATTTTGTAATACTGTTTATAATAAAAATTGTGTAAATTTTGTAATACTGTTTATAATAAATATGTGTAATTGTTTTAGAATGATTAAAAAAAAGATATTTGCCAAAATTATAATAATTAATATTTATAAAAAAAAAAAAAATTAACAATACTGTTTAATAAAAAATGATTTTAATACTTTCTTCAGTTTTAAAGTATGAGTAATTGTATTAGTTTTTAAAATATTATTAAACATTATTAAATTATAAAGTTTAGGTCCTTTGAAAAATATTGTATTTTGGAATCTATTGGTTTTCATTAGTGGTAAAATAAATTTGGTTTTATTTCTATTAAATTTAAAATAATCAGTTATATCGTTAACATATTTATTATTTAAAAGATTATATATAATTAAAATATTTCTAAAAGTTATAAGATCATCAAGTTTTAAAATGTTACTATTATAAAATAAAATTGATATATGCGATAATCTTATTAATGGTAATTTTGAATTGTCAATAATCTTTTTATTAATTATTCTTATTATTTTTTTTTGTGATAAATTTAATATATTTAAATTAGAATTATAAATATTACCCCATATTTCAATACCATATGTTAAATTAGATAAAAACAAAGATTTGTATAATAAAATCAAATTTTTAATATTTAAATATGATAACCTTTTAATTAAGTATATTATTTTTGAAAGTTTCATATTTAAATTATCAATATGTATATTAAATGATAATTTTGTATCTAAATATAAACCCAAAAATGTATAGTTATCTACTATATCAATTGTTATATTGTCAATTGTTATATCATTAGTCAGTTTAGTATTAAAATATGGAAGTATTTTAGTTTTTTGTATATTAAGTTTTTAATTATTTATATCGAACCAATATTTTAATTTATCCATATATATTTGAAGTAATTGTGTTTGTTCAACATCACTATTAGCGTAAACTTTTAGTGATGTATCGTCAGCATATAAATTTAAATTAATATTATTCACATTTTTAAAAACATTTGGTAGGTCATTTATAAAAAGTATAAAAAATAAGGGCCCCAGAACAGAACCTTGGGAACCCCGTACTTAACATATTTAGTATTAGATAATGAATTATTTATTTTTGTAGTAAATGTTCTGTTATTTAAATAACTTTTTATTAAATTATATATATTTCCTCTTATCCCATATATTTCAAGTTTTGTTAATAATAATACATGATCAACAACATCGAAAGCTTTTTTCAGATCAAGAAAAATTGTTGCAATTTTTTTATGTTCACTATTTTTTTGTAGAATATAATACTGAATGTTTAAAAGCGATATCGTTGTATTAGATTTTGGAATAAAACCATATTGATTCTTATTTATTATTTTATGTTTAATTATGAAATTGGATACTCTATTATATATAATTTTTTCAAATATTTTACTAATTTGTGGTAAAAGTGCAATTGAGCGGTAATTAATAATATTGTTATTATCATTATTTTTAAATAGTGGTTTTATAATTTATTTTTTCATATCCGTTGGAAATAGTCCAGTTACAATACTATTATTAAATATATGATATATAGGATATAAAATACAATTAATAATCTGTTTTATCAATGACATATCATAATTATTTACATCCATGGATACTTTAGATTTCATGCTATTAGTAACGTTAATTATTTCACTATTGGTAATAGGTATGAAATAAAAACTATATGGATTATATATTAGTAATTTTAAATCATTATTACAACTATTATGTATTGTATTGATAATATTTTCACCAATATTAGAAAAATAGTTATTAAAGTATTCGCATTGATCTTTTTCATTATGTATTTCAATACCATTGTAAATAAATATATTTGGAAAGTTATTATATTTTTTATTAATTAGTTTATTAATTATTTTCCAATTATCACTTTGATTATTTTTAGAAAATAATTCATTATAATATTTATTTTTTTGTAATTTTAAATGTTTAATTAATTTATTTTTTATTTTGTTATATCTCATTAGCGCAATTTGACATTTATGTTATTATAAAATGAACAAAGTTTATTCTTTTTTTTAATGGCATTTTTAAGTTTATTTGTAATCCAAGGATTAATATAATCGTTTTTTATATTTTTATGTATTAAAGGACAATGTTTATCCATTAGAAAATTTAACTTTTTAATAAAACAAGAGTAATAATTTAAGGGGTCATTATTTACAATTTCATTTTGCCAATTTATAATATTCAATTCTTTTTTCAAATCATTGATATTTTTTTTATTTCTAATGAATGGTTTAGTATTAGTAATATGTAAATGTGTATGTTTAAAATTTAAAATAAAAAATAAAATAGAGTGATCTGTTATATCAGATTCTATAATACCGCTAGTTAATATATTTGTACTATTAGTTATGATATTATCTATTAATGTATTTGTATTTATTGTTGTACGTGTATATATATTAATAATGGACGAGAGACCTAATTGAGTTAGTATATAATTACAAATTTTTGTAGTATTTGAATTTTTTGAAAAGTCTATATTAAAATCTCATAGAAATATATCTTTATTAATATAATTTGAAAATAAATTAAAAATTAAATCATTGAATATAGTAGTATCACTATCAGGCGAGCGGTAAATAGCAGATAAAATATTGTGTTTTTTTGATTTTTCATCTATTATTTGAATAGAAACAATATCAATTGAATCTTTAATTGAAATAGATAGATTATCAATTATTGATGTTTTATACTTTTTTTATTTTTAAATGATCTATTCGTTTGGTATATATTATAATTTTTTAAATAAATATTAGGATCATCATATTTAGTAAGCCACGTTTCAGTAAAAATTAGTATATCTGGTTCATATGTAAATAAACATATAAAAGTTAAAAAGTTATCTATATTTTTGTTAAAACTGCGTATATTTAAAATAATTATTGATAAGTTATTTAAAAAGTCATCATTTAATTTATTATATTCATAAAGTGTATATATATATATAGATATTTTTTATGTTTATATATTTATTTTAGTTGTGGATCTACTTAATTTTTTATGTTTTACATTATTTATTATTTGTTGTATATATATATATGTGTGTGTATGTATGTTATTGTTTATATTTATATAGTATTATATGACGTACATATGACAATGGAGTTTACATAGGAATTTAGATATATTAGTATGAAAGTATGTTGGTATATTGAATAATTCCCTAGCCATATAATTTTGAAGAATTTAAACCTTAGAAATTATACGATGAGCGTTGAATGTAAGGATGAAGGTGTAGTAGCGAATAGGTGTATGCTGTAGGCAGACGCTATAATAATATCTGTAGATATTTGTAGTAAATGCCGAATAAGGCCTAGTGAGTGTAGTTAATAGTTTAGTGACTTTGTGGTATGGGAAATTTGTATATAAAGACTAAAGTACTGTGAAATATAACACTAGCTTTATTATATGGGTTGAGTACTATTGATTTGAAGTTGTGATTTAATTAGATATTGAAGGTGAAATAAGATAACCTCGGCATTAAATTGATGACGATAAGGGAGTTAGTGGATACACGATTGTAAATGGTGGTGAAAGTACTTAATCTTACATTATTCATTAATAGTTAGTTAACACTCGGTAATATTTATATTTATATATTTTTATTTTAACAATCATATTGAAAGAGCAACTGTTATCATAATTAACTTATATTAATTTAATATGTTCTCAAAATGTTAATGAATAATATTTTAGCATTTTAATCTATATATATATAATATTTTAAATAATTATTTTATAATAATTGATAACACATATTATAATTTTATATATTTATTAACACTT
This sequence comes from Osedax fenrisi, assembly GCA_964019155.1. NCBI lineage: Eukaryota > Metazoa > Annelida > Polychaeta > Sabellida > Siboglinidae > Osedax > Osedax fenrisi. The sequence continues at coordinate 13,519,664 of OZ025242.1, forward strand.
ATTTAGAATATACAATTATTATTTGATTTCATCTTAGATAATATATGTTATCATAACAAAATAAAATATAATAAATAAAATTATCATAATAGCAGTAATCCTTTTCCAATTTCATTAATGATTTATTCTGTAATATTCATTTATTAATTAATATGTTATAATGTTTATTATTGGTAGTAATAACTGTTAGATCGATGAATACAAATAAATTTGTTATATAACTAATATAATTATTACATGACATATGATAACATAATATATAAAAGTTATATTTAATCATATAAATAATGAAATGACGTATGTTATTAGATAACTATAGTATTGTAATCCGTATTAATACATGTTGATAATATATTACATAATATACAACTAATTAAAAATATATTTAAGTATATATATATTTATTTATATATATATATATATAGTTATAATTACATATAACCGTGTTATTTATATGAAATAACTAGTATGGCTAATGCATATTATAACTATGGTCGCAGATTGTAGATAGGAAGGTTGTATGTAATTATTACGTACTTTTGTATTACTAAATGTGTATACATGCAGATATCATTTATTATTAATTATTAATAATAATTTAGGTATGGCTAAACTCCTTAAATCTAACGTGGATAGCAGTAATTTCCTATTTTCTTATATCCCCAAGGACGGCAGAATTTTAAGGAAGCAAAACGACAGACTTTATATATTTGCTTCGGTCCAAAGAATCCACCGCAAACGGTATCTGTTATTATATCATTATATATAATATTTCATATAAATAAATTTAAATACATATATATATAATATGTTTTATAAATTTTAATTTAATTATACAATAAAATACATTGGTAAGTACGAATTACTAACTTTTAAAGCAGAACTTAAATTTCTTATTTCCAAGTTTCAACACCTTTAAAGAAGATCCGGAACAACAATACGGCTTGCGTACCAACCTCCATCTCTTTCTATTTGATCACGTGGTTAATATAATTTAATTATTGTATTATTTATTATATTCATAAACTGTTTGTAAAATACAATATAATATTATTGAAATTTTGTAATACAACGTACATAGTACAAATTTTATTTAAAATATCAATATTTATTTTATAATACTATATATTTTCAAATTAAAAAATTTAATTATTACATAACATTAAGAGGACGTGATACTATTAAAATTACATATAAAATCATTATTTTCAATTTTTTTTAGTAATTTGAATTATTTAAAATATTATGATTAACGTAATGTAACAATTATATACCAATGTAACAAATATTACTTATTTACTGAATTAAACTTATGATATATTGTATATACATTTCTTTATTTAATATTTAATATTTAATATTATCATTATATCTATATATATAGTATATATAACATTATTCGTTGTATAACATAATTTTAATTGTTTAAACGTAAACTGTATGTCCATTTTAAATCATTGTAATTCGTTCTATTTTGTTATTAGTTATGTATTTATTTTTGTTTTTATTTTTTTTATTATTTAACGACGCCTAAAATCACCATGTGTTTGTGAAGTCAATAAACTACAATATAAATAAATAAATAAATGTATACATACATTACTAACTCTCGTATTGTATAATATATATTATAATTATATATAAATTACTAACTATATATTATATACAAATTATAAAATAATTTAAAAAATCTTTAAACTTAATTTTCTCTAAATAAATATATTTAATTTTGTACAATCTACAATAAATTCAACTATCAATTTAAGTTTTTTACTCAATATTTTAATAATTTATAAAGACAATATAAATAATTTATAAAATTAAATATTTCTCGATGTGATATAAACAATATAACTTTATATATAGTGTATATATGACTAATTTTTTGAAAACAAAAATATCTATTTATTTTTAATAAGATTGTTTTAGAAAAAATGTAATTATTATAAACGTAGATATATTTTGAAAACATTATATTTTCTATATATATTGTATATATAAAGTGATAAATAGTATCACTTCTTCTTAAAAATCTATAATAGTATTGAGTTACCATACAAATATTTAGTATTGGTTATACATTTCCTATATTATAAAGCTATACTTGTATAACTATTTGGTGGTTTAACACAGGTTGATAAGGCTAACATATAAACAATGATAATTAATGTAACTCTTAACCGATAACATGTATGTCTTCTACGCCAGAAACCACACCTCTTTTTCTTCATATACGACTCCCATTTAAGTTTCAAACATGCAAGTTGGATCGGGGATTTGGCTTTAGAACTGCAGTGTCCACACAATCTACCTATTAAAGATATACAAAGTATTAGTTATACAATATCTAAATATATTATATGATGAGGTTATTTAGCATGTATATATATATTTCATGTAAAATATATTTATGTTAAATGTATGTTATAATAATTTTGAATCATAAAAATATAATTAATATAAATAAGTATACATAATATCACACACGCGCAATCACGTATATACACGTGTATATGTATATATATATATATATATATATATATATATGATTATTTTGTATATATATATATATATATATATATATGATTATATGTATAAGTAACTACTGAAAAGTCCTCTTTTTTCATCATATTTAACTTCTTCAGTTCCTTTTAATTCTGAGACTTCTTTGATATCATTTTCATATTTCTCTAGTTCTTTAGTATACGCTAATAGTAAGAGTAGTATAGTGTTTGGTTAAAACTTAAATATTTATATATATATATTCATATAGATTTTTCATTTTCATGCAAACCGATATTCATTTAATAACATATTTTATTTTAATATTCAATTCATCAACTCCTCATATCATATTACACTTTGCATTCTTTAAATAATACTTATATTTATAATATACTGTACTAGTGATATAGTACGCACTATTTAAGTTATTTAATTTAATTATTAATTAATACATGTAACCATATTTATTAATTTTTAAATGAAAGTATCTAATATAACTGAAATATGTATTATTAAATGCGTAATTGTTAAAGATAATGATAATGTAATAATAACTAATTAACACTAACCCGCTAATGCAGCCTCCTCCTCCTCTTCTTGTGAACTCGCATACACACAACAATAGGCTATCGTCAACAATAGTAGTAATGGTAATAACTTCATCCTGTACAATATCATCACTGTTATATAATCTATGGGTTTATTCTTATAATGTATTTCATATTTAATTGTAATATGATCAACTAAGAAACAATTAATTTATTCTTAAATAATATACGTATATAATAATATACCTTAATCAGTGTGTTATTTACTTGAAGCAATGTTAATGAAGGTAATAGACAGACGATGTTATATATAGTAATGAATGTATCACGTGGTTTAATGATGTCACGTGTACATGTTTATACATTTATTATACGTTCAAACATACATATTATTAAAATAAGAATTGTAGGAAATACCCATGTACTAAATATAAATAAGTATATTGTTATTTGTAGATATATATATATAAATATATGTATATAAAAAAGAAAACCGCATAGATCGGCATTATTATGTGATTTCGCAACATATTGATATACTAGTATTATAGCTCTAAGTGTGTATATGACATTTAAAGGCGTGGCTAATATTTTAAAGTGACGCCCATATTTGTGAAGGTAATATATAGACACAACTGGTCAATTAATAACACAAATAAACTACTGACTTAAAGATAAACAAATAATGAAGCTATATATATATAAAGTTATATTAAAATAATAACTTTATATTAATTTCACATACAATAGTATAATCAATAAATAGAACCTACAATATATACACTCTATGATTAAAATAAATTAATTTTTGACTATTTAAATAATATATTAAAAATTATTTTAAATATACATAGTTTTAACAAAAATATAGACAACTTTTAACTTTAACTAAAAAGAGGTGATGGTGTTATTGTGAAAAAAATGATAAAAATACTAATAATTGATAATATATATATTTAAAATACAGATTATATTGATATTATTTCTATAAAAATAAAAGATGAAATAGTATTATAATTATTAAAATTTTTACACTACAGTATTAAAACAAAATCTAAAAGCATTATTTAATTTAGTCTATGTAAACTTAATGAACTATATGAACATACAAAAATAACATAAAACAATATAAACAATATATTGTTTATATAGTTGTATGTTCTATTGTATGTTCATATTACACAATCATGATATTATACTATTGTATTTTTATGATTAATATATAATAATAAATTATTATTTAACTATATTAATTAGTATTATTTTTCGTTTTCTTTATTATTTAACTTTGAATGACTATTCATGAATCACAACTTTTATTTATATTATCTGGATCACTTTTATTTTTTCTAATTTATTATTGTAATTTTGTAATTTATCATAGTTTCTAATATATCTGGGATTCTTCTATACATTTAATAACACGCAAATTATATATTATAATATTATAGAATCTACTATTAATAACCTATATATTTATAAAAAGGAGGACAATATTATGCTATATTTTTATATTAGTAATGTTATTGGCATGTTATTGGCATGTTATTGTAACTTTATGAAAAAACTTGTGTAAATTGATACTTTATAATATATTACTAGATATAATAATTTTGTATTTATAACTACATGAACCCGATCTGAATCTGGTGCTTTTTGAAAATATAGCGAGCTTTATAATTATGGTCATTTACAATTATAATCTCTACATATAATTTACATATATATATAATTATACGAATAGAAATATAATTATATTTTTATTTCTATTCTGATAATTGTATACATATAGTACACTTGAATATTATTAATCTATAATAATTATTACTTATACATTATAAGTTGTAAGTATGAGCTACCTAACTAATTATTGCATATTATAACAACATATGTATAATCATTAATAACTTAATACTAGGTATCGAAACGATAGTATGTATAATAATAGATATATTGGGCTTTACCTAAATAATAACATTCTGCTTACATTTATAATATATACATATTCATAATATATTAATAGAACATGCAATTTCCTAAATCACACGTATGATAGATTATATATTCTCTTGATGTATCACTTTTTGTAATTAATTGACATACATAAACAACAAATATATACCTGTTATTATAGAATATGTATGATTGTTTATTAGACTTATATATTACGATTGCATTTATAATCTATTAAACAATCTACTAAAACACAACAATAAATGTACTATGTATTGAAATATTATATATATATATATATATATATATATAATACTATTAGATTTAGTTGATGACCGAGATAAAAAACCTAGGTATTGTAAAGAGATTGTATTGAATTAATCGAGAATCCAAATATCTGGTCATGGATTTAAATGAAAGAATTAATACAAAAACGAATATATTATAAGAGTATAAATATTTTGTAATTCTATTTTTTATAATTCGTGTTCTGTCTCATAAATAATCATTACAAAAAATTAAATATAACTCTCAATATCAAAAATAATATCAATATCATGTATATAACAATAAAATAATAAAATTAATTAAAAATATATAATAAAATATTTAAAAAATGTAAAAAGCCACTAAAAAATAATAAATAATGTAAACTATCAAAAATCAAGTTATTCCACAACTAAAATAGGCTACAAACATAACACATATATATATATATATATATAATACGAACACATTAAAAGAGCTAATGAGAAGGAAAGATGAACATGTAAATAAAAGAACATACACTACAGATATTAATGTCTAAGTGACAATATATAATTATTTAAATATGTAATTAATTATTTATAATGCATCTTATAATAATTTTGAATACAATAATATATATATATATATATTTATATTTTAATGATATTTTATTTCTGAAAATAAACTATATTAATGTATTATTATTTATTTAGGTATATGAATGTTTTATAACTCGTAAATCGATTATTAGATAAATTGCTAAATTTCTCACTGATTTATTTTTACGTCATTATTTACTCTCATCCTAAACTCGAAATTAAATGTAGGTATTCATCAACGTGATCCACTCACTCTATTAACACCTTTCCTAATGTTAATATATCATTAGGCGTTTAATACCTATTTTACTTGGTATACAAATAAATAAATATAAATATAGTATAAAGTAGTATTAACTGTCATTACAATTTTACGAGCTTTAAAAAATGTAGGTGTTGTATCATAATTCTAAAATACGAAATTAGATTTTGGTGGCTTAATTTAGATGCGTTATATTGCGATATTTTCCTGATTCGATTAATAAAATAATAATAATAATATAAATAAGATACATTATTAAGTCGTTAATTTACTCGGAATTTAAATTGGAATATACAAATTTATCTGTAATCACATAGATATTATAATAAATAATTATTCCTTCAAGCCCCCTTAAGATTCGAGTAGATAGTCTATGACTTATTTATTCTATAAATATAGTTACAACCAAATATATTAATATTATACAAATAAATTAAAAACTAATTAAAGAAAAAAATTGAAGGACTAGTGTATAAATTATATACTATATAGTACATATTCATTTTTAAATAACATTTTATTTTATTCAATATATATATATAAATAAAAAAATATTTTTTAAATTATTGACGTAATCTTTATTATTTTTACTATTATATAAATTATATATATATGTGTGTACTTATATTGAAAATACTATATTTAAATATAACTAAATCACATTTCAAGTTCACCGTATCCTCTAACGTATTATGTTTTAGATAATACATATGTAATGTAAATATCATATACGAGTGATGGTCAACCCTAGCTATCATCAATGTAAATATACAGCTGTGTTTTAGTGTATTGTTTAATAGCTTAGAAATGTAATCGTTATGTATAAGTCTAATAAACAAGTATACATATGCTAATAAGATGTGTATATATATGTTGTTTATGTATGTCAATTAATTACAAAAAGTGATACATCAAGTGAATACATAATCTATCATACGATTGATTTAGGAAATTACATGTTCTATTAATATATTATGAATATGTATATATTATAAATGTAAGAGAATGTTATTATTTAGGTAAATCCCAATATATCTATTATGATACATACTATCGTTTCGATACCTAGTATTAAGTTATTAATGATTATACATATGTTGTTATAATATGCAATAATTAGTTAGGTAGCTCATACTTACAACTTATAATGTATAAGTAATAATTATTATAGATTAATAATATTAAAGTGTACTATAAGTATACAATTATTACATCATAATAGAAATAAAAACATAATTATATTTGAATTAGTATTATTATATATATATATATATCTAATATATTTAAATTTACCATATTTGCTGACGATACCACATTATTTATTGATGATAGTTCAATTGTTTCATTATCAAGAAATATAAATATGGAATTATCAAAATTAAATAACTGGTTTATTGATAACCGGTTATCATTGAATACTGATAAAACCAATTACATTATATTTAATTGTAAAGAAAACGTGAATATATAAATAAATAAAAATAATATAAAAAGGGTAACAAATATAAAATTTCTTGGTGTAATTATTGATAACAAACTAAGTTGGAAATATCATATTTCATATCTAAGAGCTAAACTGAATAAAATAATCTGGATAACTAGTAAAGTCGCAAGACTATTAAATTTTAAATCTCTAACAATGATATATAAATCTTTATTCCTTCCTCACATTAATTATACTAACATAATATGGGACAATACATATGTATCTAATACAAATTGTATCCTCTTACAACAACACAAAAATGTTGAGAATAATTTGTAATAAAAAAATTCATGAACATACTAATATTTTATTTAAAAATATAAATACTCTTAAATTGTGTGACCTTGTTGAAAAAAAACACTAGTATATTCATGTACAATAAATTCTACTCGTCTTCATCATTATTTTTTAAAAAGAAAAATATAATATATAATATTCGTGATTCCTTAATTTTTGAAATAGAATTATGCAGAAAAAAATTCTTATTATTTTCTTTAGTTTTTAATGGACAAAAAACATGGAATAATATATACTCTGACATAATAAATCAAAATCAATATCAATTTTCGCAAAAAAATGCATAACAAATTCATCGATAATTACAATTAATCCAATAATTCAAACATTTACATTTATAAAAAAAAATATTTTATCTTTTCTTTTATGTTATAATTTTCAACCTGACATTTATATAAAAAAAATTGTATTACTCTTCTAGTAAAATAACTATGTTTAACCTTTAGACCTATATATAAAATAACAAAATTTAAAAAATAATCATTTTATTCTTATTGACTTTTATAATAAAATATATATTTTTTTTAATCCTTTTAAACTTTTATATAAAAATGATCCCATTGTTTTGCTCTTTTCTTCTCAGTTATAATTTTAAACTTGACCTTTATATAACAATTTAAAAAATCCTTACCAAATATTTGTTAATGACTTTAATAAAATAATTTGTTTTTAACTTGACCTTTATATAAAAATAACAACTTTAAAAAAAAAAAAAAAAAAATAATAATAATGTTAATCTTCTTACTGCCTTTTATAATACAATATTTTGTTGTTAATAATTTTAGACTTCTATATATAAATTATACTCATATAAAAATTAATAAATAGTTATTTTATTTATATTCTAATGACATTTATTGAAAATTACTTTTTATCAATTTTGAATTCTATATAATTTTTATTTATATATTTTTTTAAATCTTAGTTTGTTGTTTTTGTTCAGTATAGTTTCCTGATCTGTTTATTTATTATATTCATATTATCATTTAGTATCGAAATTTAAATTATTTTAATGATGTTTTTGTATTTTTTATACCTACACTAATTTTATCTATTTTTATCTTTTATTTTATAGTTTATTTAATTATTAAATGATGATTAATCAATAACGAGTTGACAGATATCACAATTTTATCATATTATATTTATTTTAGTGTAAACATGAAGACAACCTTATTATTATTATATATATTTTATATTCCACAATATTCACATTCCATTATATTTATATAATGGAATTAAATTATTTGATATCTGTCAACAAGTTAAATTAAGGGTAATTGTCTCGACAAGCAGCAATGCTTCTACAATTACCCAGGTACTTGTACCAACATCTGGTAATAATAATAATATATATATATATATATATATATATATATATATATTTATTTATATATATATATATATATATATATATATATATGTAAATTATATGTAGAGAAGTAAATGACCATAATTATAAAGTCTCGCTATATTTTCAAAAAGTACCAGTATCAGATCGGGTTTGTGTAGTTATGAATACACAATATCCGGTAATATATTATAAAGTATCAAATCGCATAATTACAATAACATGCCATTTACATTACTAATATACAATTATAGCATAGTATTTACCTCGTTCAAAGAAATATATAGGTTATTAATAAACGATTCCATAATATTATATCATATAATTTGCGTGTTATTACATTTTTAGAAGAAACCCAGATAAATATAAACCAACATAAAATATAAAATTACGATAATAAATTAGAAATAAATAAAAGTGATACAGATAATACAAATAATAGTTGTGATTCGTGAATAGTTATTCAAAGTTAAATATTAAAGAAAGCGAAATATAAATAATTATTACTATCAATAAGAAATATATTTGAACTGTTTAAATAAAAATAAAAAGTAATACAGTTAAATAAATAATTGATTATTATATAATATTCATAAAAATACAATAGTATAATATCATGATTGTGCAATATGAACATAAAAAAACATAAAATTATTTAAACAATATATTGTTTATATTGTTTTATATTCTTTGTTATCTTCATATAATAATAATATAATAATCAGATTGGTTCGTCGTAATAAACGAGAATGAACCCAGGTAGATATAGAAGTTCATTGAACTTATCGAGATATCTACCTGTCAGCAAAAGGAATGGATAAAAAACAAACAGTAATAAAATTTACAAAGATAAAATAAAATTGGAAATTAAAAGTAAAATATAAATATAAAGTAAAATTTTAAATATTAAAATAGTTAAAATACAAATAAATATTATATATAAATATTAATAAAAATAATAATAATAGATAAAAATAACAATAAAACAAGACGTGTACAAATAAAGAGGGAAAAACAACACATAGTTCATAAAACCACCACAACGAACGAATAGTATAAGGCTACCAACTTTCAGTAAGGATGTGCCAAGTCCTTAATACCTTGAGATGATCCCACCACAATCATACCGGTAAACTTAGTACTCGGCATATAATACACCACCGCACGCTACAATTAATATACAAAAAACACGAAATTCCTCCTCTTTATAAAATAAAAAATAAAAAAATATAATATAAATAATAAAATAATAATAAACAGTTAATAAAAATAATAAATAGTAATGAAATATAAATCTTATAAATAAAATTACAATAAAATATATACAAGACATAATAATAATAATAATAATAATAATAATAAGAATAATAACAATAATAATAATAATAATAATAATAATAATATTAATAATAATAGGTAACTCGTAATACAAATTTAATCAAATAATAATAAGAATAATAAAAAACAATACATTTAAAAACAAATGATAATACAATTGTTAAAATATATAAATATTGTAAAAAAATAATTTAATTATAAAACCAATCCAATTACTGAATTTCATCATTTGATAAAAAATATATATAAAATGAATAAAAATAAATAAATAAGACTTTAATAGTGACCAATAATTTTTTGTTTTAAAACATTTAAAAACTTTTTCAAAGGGTTAGTGGTTTTGATATCAATAGATAGTGAATTCCATAACAAATGACCTTTATAACCAATACAGAATGTATCATAACAACGTGATATATTGGGAACAACGAATTCATTAGTTGACCTTAGAGAATATATTGTCTTTTTTTTATTAAATAACTTAATAATTTGTGGATGTATATTATTATTGTACCAAGCTTTATACATGTATTTGTAAATATTTAAATCAATAATATCATTAAATTTGAGAATACGTTTATGTATATAAATATGGTCAATATTTTTTCTATTATGTAGATAATAAATTGATCTTAGACATCTATTTTGTAATATAGTAATACATTTAATATTACTAAAATACGTATTACCCCAGAGTATTGAGCAATAATGCAAATGACTATGGAATAAAGAGTAATATATGTTCATAAGGGATTCTCTATTCAATTTAGATTTTAATCTATTTATTAAAGAGATACATCGATAAAGTTTGTTTTTAATATTATGAATCTGTTTTTTCCAATTGAGATTTTCATCTATAAATATACCCAAAAATAAAATATAAGATGATTGCTTTATAATTAAGTCATTAATTTTTATATTTAATTTATGTTTAATTCGTGACCTATGAAATAATATGAAATTAGTCTTATCAATATTTAGTTGTACTCTGTTATTATTAATCCATTCATGAATATAAACTAAAGTTTCATTAATAATATTTTCAAGGTCTTGTATATTTTTATTAGAGAATGCAATAGTTGTATCATCTGCAAAAAGTGTAAAATGACAAGGATTTTGTATATTTGATAAATCATTAATAAATAATAAAAATAAGATAGGTCCCAACACCGAACCCTGTGGAACACCATATTTTATAGGCAAGGTAGAAGATATAGATGAATTAAAGTGTACATATTGATTTCTATTAGTTAGGTAACTCTTAATAAAATCACCACTTAAACCTCTAAAACCATATAAATATAATTTGTCAAGTAAAATGTAGTGATCAAGTGAATCAAATGCTTTTTTAATACCAATAGAGACTGCCGCACAATGTTTATCATTATTAGTTTGTAAATAACCAATAAAATCAAGAAGTGCATCACAAGTTGAAGTAGATTCTTTGAAACCAAATTGATACATATTTAAAATTTTATTTTTATTCAAAAAACTTAAAATTCTTATTTTTATTAATTTCTCACAAATTTTAGAGAATTGGGATGTAATAGAAATCGGACGATAATTTGAATAATCACATCGATTATGCTTCTTATATATAACAATTACCTTCGAGGTTTTTAATATATCAGGAAATATACCTGCATTTATAGAAAGGTTAAATAAATACATAATAATGTGACTAATATATGTAATTATTCTTCGTAGTAAATATAGGTTAAATCCATGAGAATCATTACTAAATTTGTCAGAACATTTGTGTACTATATTTTCAATTTCCGTTACAGTAACAGGTTCAAAGAATATAGAACTTGTGTTAGAAGTAATATTAGTCAATCTATCACTATAAGGGTCATTAAAACTATTATTTATTTCAGCTCCAATAGAAGTAAAATATTTATTAAAATTATTTGAATTTTCAGAGTCAGATTTATTATTATTCATGTTAATAGTGTTTTTATTTGTATTCTTCATAAGATTATTTAGAACTCTCCATGTATTTTTTATATTATTGGTTTTTAGTTTACCAGAATAATAATTTTGTTCACATTTTTTTAAAATTTTACTTAAACAATTTTTATAATTTTTATATTCCATATCTAAGTTTGAGTTTATAATAGTTTTTTTGTAGAGTTTATTTTTCTTATGTATACATTTTAGTAGTGATTTTGTAATCCATGGTTTATTATTTATATATCGTTTATTTTTTATTTTTTTTAAAGGACAACAAATATTATAGAATGTTGTAAAAATGTTGATAAAATGGTTAAAAACAATATTAATATTAGAACATGAATAAATGTCAGTCCAGTCAACTTTTTGTAAAGATAAATTTAGTTTTAAAATATTATTTTGAGAGTGGTTTCTTATATATTTAAAAATCGGTGTATCATTAGTCTTGTTTTTTAATAAGTCAAAAATGGAGAATATAGGTAAGTGGTCACTTATATATGTTATTAAAATACCATTATAAATAATATTATCAAAATTAATAATATTAAAAATATTATCTATTAGTGAATTTCCATTATAATAAAAATGAGTAGATTTAGTTATTAGTGGTATAAAATTCATAGAATAAAATGTGTCAATAAAATACTTAGTTATATTATTATGATGCGAATGTAGATTAATATTGAAATCACCTACAATAAACATATTTCTATGTGCAAGATTATTAAAAGTATTATACATTATATCTGAGAAGTTTCTTATATTAAAGGAAGGTGATTTATAAATACCAGCAATAAGTATATTAGTATTACAAAGATACAAATTTAAAGATAACATATCAAATTCATCACGTATTGATACACTTAAATTATCTATTTTATTGAATGTAATAGAATTATGTATATAAATAGATTCACCACCTCCACGTTGATTGATTATAGTCGTATGGATTGCAGAATATTTTTTTAAATAATAACTACATTTATTAATCGAGTCCAGCCAGGATTCAGTTATGACAATTACACTAAAAACTACATTAATATAATGTAAATAATCAGTTAAGGAATCAAAGTTTTTTGGGATGCTGCGAATATTTATATGAATAATTGAAAAATTAGAAATATGTAACCTTAAAGGTGTAAGGTCTTTATAATATGTGCATTGTGTGAATATATCAGTGGTATTTATACGTAAGTCATTATCATTATAATACGGAATATACTTAAATAAAGGCGATTTAATCAATTGATCATCAGACATAGTATATACAAATATAATTGTTATGTAATCAAAAATAAGTTAAATTAAAGGTTATTTAATTGAGATATATCAGAGATATATAATTTATTATTTTTATCTTTATCTATAATGATATAAACTTTGTCTATATATACCCAAGCTTTATAAATAGAATTAGATTTAACTAATTTCCTAGCTTTATAAAGAATATTATCAGTTTCTATTGAATGCTTAATATTAATGTAATAATTAGAATTAGATAATTTTGACTTGTTTTTTAATATATCTATTGTTAAATTTTGATCAATCAATTTTATGAAATATTTATCAGGTTTTGATGTAATATTATTAGTGTCGTTTTCATTAGGTAAGCTAGATGCATTAGTATATTTACTAATATTAACAATAGATTCTTTATTAAGAGTATATTCAAGATTGTTATTTATAAAATTAATTAAGTTATCTTTGTCTACGTAATCTATATTATCTTGTTTATTAAAGTTAGTAAATATTAAAGTACTACTATTATCATTAATTTTATCATATTGATAACTGCCTGTGTGGCTAAGTGGCTAAGGCGTCAGACACACAAGCAGTAGGACACGGGTTCGACCCTCGTCCGGACCATTAATTAATTTTATAAAATGGGTCTTAAAATATTATTTAGAAGTGATCTTATATAATTGTATATAAATAAATGATCGGCTCTCGTTAAAACCATGGATGCCTTAACATGAGAGCTTCGAAGGGACATTAGAGCCATATATGGTTATAAGTGAAAAACTTCATCTAAGTTCCTGGATGGGATGAAAGGACTCCACCAAATAAAAAATAACAACAAAATAAAAATAAAATTACCAAGTTTATTTAATGATTTTGTCAACTGTTTAATTGGCAGTTCCTTTAATATATCTTTGTTCTGCTTAAATTCAGTATTTAATAGCTTATTAATATTGATATTATCTGTTTTTAGTTCTTGAATTTATTTTTAGTTCTGTATATAGTTCATTAAGTTCATTTAGTTCATTAATTTTATATAGACTAAATTAAATAATGCTTTTTAGATTTTGTTTTAATACTGTAGTTCTAAAAATGTTTATAATTGTAATACTATTTCATCTTTTATTTTTATAGAAATAATATCAATGGAATCTGTATTTTAACAAGATATATTAGATTTATAACAAGTTTTTTTATAATGGTGTTCACAATAATGGCAAACCAGCTCCTCTTTTTATTTTTAAATGATCTATTCGTTAGGTTTATATTATAATTTTGTAAATTAATATTAGTATCCTCACATTTAGTAAGCCAAGTTTCTATTCAAATTTGTATATTTGGTTCTTATATAAATAACCAAGTTAAAAAGTTGTCTATATTGTTGTTAAAACTACGTATATTTAAAATAATTATTGATATAGATGATTCCGACATATTTGCCCTATTTCACAGTTTTGGTTATACATTACTCTTATCGCCACGATTATCAGTTCGTGGTTGTGGGGTTAGCTTCCTCGTAAACTCTTCTCTACCTTTACCATGTATATCTATATCCCATAACTTCTCCTACTTTGACTGTCTAAATATATCGTTCACCAACAAATACAAATCTATATACATTACTGTCATTTATAGACCGCCTAAACCAGAATTCACTTCATTTCTAAGTGAATTTAACGATCTTGCTACTGATCTCATAAGTTATTCCACATACGACCCTATTATTCATAGTGATTTCAACTATCATTTTAATGCTACCTCATATCCACATATTATGTTTACTAATTTAACAAATTCATTATCCTTATCACAACATGTACATTTCCCAACTCATATAAATAGTAATATTATTGATATTGTATTCTCCAGATCTCTCCATTCTGAACACATGGTGAGTAATATTTCTAGGTTTGATCTACTTTCCTATCACTTCCTAATCTCATTAAAAACTAACTTTACTATCACTCATAATCAGAAAACACGTATTACATACAGGCCCATTAAGAATATTAATTCCCTGATATCCTTAGATGACTTACATTCTGTTTTAGGTGACTACTGTTATTTACCAGTTGTATTAAATTCCATATTAACCCATTTACTCGATAAACATGCGCATTCAAAAACCTAATCAGTAACTCTACATCCTGATACCCCTTGGTTTAATCCCCACCTCATGTCCTTGAAACGATCACTTCGTAAATTTGAAAGAATATAGCTATCATTGAAATCGTCATCTTCTAGAGCTTCATTCATTGTAAGATCTACAAGTTAGCAATTTCCTATGCCAAATCTAGCTATTATACTCGGGTTATATACGATCTTGATTCTGATAACCCACGACTTTTAAGACTGGCTAATAAGTTGATGTATCCCCCAAAACCAACATTTCTCCATTACAATTATTCTGTTTCTTTTCCAAAATATTTGATAATAAGATTGACTCCATAATAATAAAGATAAAAAAACATAACCCTACTGCCAACTATCCTTCAATCATAGTTACCCCACCTATATCTTATGTCTTACGTTTTTTTGTCCGCCACATATATCTCTCATATCTAATTTACTACATGCGTCCATTTTTTTATTCCCCTCAGATCCTGTTCCACTATCTATTTGTAAACTTTACTCCGATTATCTATGTCCAACTATCTGTAACATCATCTCATATTCCTTACATTTCGGTATTGTCCCTTATATTGTTAATCAAGCAATAATCAATCTTATTCTTAAAAAACATTCACTCGATCCTGAATCACTTATCATTTATGGCCCAATTTCTCAGCTACCTTTGGTGAGTAATATTTTGGAAAGAGTTGTCTCTCGTCACCTAATCTCCTATTTAACCGACAATAATCTCAATATTCCTCAACTCAATGGTTTTCGCCGAATACATTCCACAGAAACAGCACTACTAAACGTAATTAATGTCATCACTTCTACCCTTAATACTAAAAATGCTGTCAACTAGTAATTCTGGACATATTCAGTGCTTTCGATACGCTTGATCACCAAATTCTAATGTCCAGTATACACTTGCTTAGAGTTAGAGACCTTGCCCTATCATGGTTTACTTCATTTCTATCTGATCGAAGTAGTTAATTAATAAATATTTATATTTTTAAAATATGAATATATAAATATAATATATTATATATAATGTATATATATATATATATATATATATATATATATATATATATATATATATATCAGTATATGGAATAAAGGCTGTATAATACCGCTACCGAAGAAAGGAGATTTAACTTCTACAAACAACTATCGTGGTATCACTCTAACATGTATAGCTGCAAAGATATATAATCTAATGCTTTTAAATAGAATAAGACCTGAAGTAGATAAGATATTAAGAAAAAACCAAAATGGTTTTAGAACTAATAGATCTACTACTGGCCAAATACTCACGATTAGAAGGATCATTGAAGGCGTAAACGAAAAGAATCTAACAGCTACACTCCTTTTTATTGATTTCTCCAAAGCTTTCGATTCCATACATCGAGGAAAGATGGCAGAGATTCTTAAATCATATGGAATACCTGAAAAGATCATAAATGCAATTATGATAGCTTATAAAGATACTAAATCAATTGTGAGATCAGATGATGGCGATACGGAATTTATAAATATAACAGGAGGTGTGTTACAAGGTGATACACTAGCACCATTTCTTTTTATAATATGTCTTGACTATGTCTTGAAAATGTCACTTGATCGAGATAATGTTCTTAGCTTTACCCTCTCTGAGAGAAAGAGCAGAAGACATCCAGCAATAAAAATAACAGATGTCGATTATGCAGATGATCTAGCTATAGTAACTGATAAAACGAGCGAAGCTACAATTCTTCTACATAAAATTGAAAATACGGCAAAAGAGATTGGTTTGAATATAAATGCAGGTAAGACCGAATTCATAAGCATAAATCAAGGAGAAAATGGAAAAATAAAAAGCCTAAATGACAAGGACATTAAAAAAGTATCCGATTTTAAGTATCTTTGAAGTTATATTCAATCAACAGAAAAGGATATGAATATAAGACTGGCTAAAAGCTGGGCAGCTTTAAATAAGATGAACGCTATTTGGAAATCTAGGTTACCGTATAGAATTAATAGAAATTTCTTCAGAGCAACTGTTGAGTCGGTATTAGTATATGGATCTGTAAGTTGGACACTCACAAAAGCTCTGGAAAAAATACTAAGTGGAAACTATACTCGCATGTTACGGGCAATACTAAACAGGTCTTGGAAGGACCATCTTACCAATATAGAAATATATGCAAATATACCGGATATATGCACGTCGATACGACAGCAAATACTTCGTTTTTCTGGTCACTGTTGGAGAAATAAGCGCGAAATGATATCAGATACTATTCTATGGCAACCTACCCATGGTGAGAGAAAAAGAAAACGGCCGCGAAGAACATACGTTGACTAACTCATGGAGGATACACTGTGTAATGTAAATGAATTGAAAACTGCGATGGACGATACAGATGAATGGAAGAAGAGTGTCAAAAACTGCCGAGCAAGCTCGACCTGGTAAGGTAAGTAATATATATATATATATTTACTATCGAGCAATCATTTCCACTAACTGACAATTATGCTGTCAAACTTAACATTCATGTTATAATACTACCCTCTCTGTGCTGTCAAACATTACAACTTAAATACTATTCCCCGACCCTCATAAATATACATAACTGATACAGCCTTTACATTGTTCTCAAATTTCACCAATGAATGACCGTCCCTAACGTCCAGTATACCTGTACGCTAATGATACACTTATACATACTAACATAATAAATAACTGTTCTAAACTACGTGTTATTACATTCAATACACTATCATACACCCACTTATTACTAAACTAGATACATATAGATCTACTCAACATACCATCTAACTTGGACATCCTATATTTCAAATAATGTACATTTATAATGTATCATTTATCCCAATAAAATCATATATACATTGGTATCAATCCCAATAAATAAATTAATATATATATATTATAAAATAATTAATTTATATAATACAAATGATATGTCATAGTTTAATTAATGTATTATAATATAAATTATATACAATTATATAAATAGTATATTTATAATATAACACATTAAATATATCTATTAAATGTTTATATCTTATTCACTAATATAATATAAATAATATAATAGTTATTATGTACCTGTATCTAAATAAATTATAAATATTTATTTATAAGATTATTGTAGATATTAATATATTAATTAGTATTTGAAAATGTATACTGATAAATATTAAAAGTATACTCAATTCTGCTGCGCTCTAATACTAGGGCAATGATATACCTCGGAGATTAGTTGTGTCTATATATTACCTTCACAAATATGTGCGTAACTTTAAAATATTAGACACTCCTTTAAATGTCATATACACACTAACAGGATATCAATATGTTGGAAAATCACATAATAATGCCGATCTATGCGGTTTTCTTTTTTATATACATATATTTATATATGTATATATATATATACTTATTTATATTTAGTACACTGGGTATTTCCTACAACAGTTTCATTTTATTTTAATAAGATGTATGTTTGAACTTAATAAATGTATAAATATGTGCACGTGACATTATTAAACCACGTGATATATTCATTACTATATATAACATCGTCTGTCTGTTACCTTTATTAACATTGCTTCAAGTAAATAACACACTGATTAAGGTATATTATTATATATGAATATTAGTATGAGAATACATTCATTGTTTTCTTAGTTTATCATATTACAATTAAATATGATATACATTATACGAATAAATCAATAGATTATATAACAGTGATGATATTATACAGGATGAGGTTATTACCCGTGCTTCTATTGTTGACGATAGCCTATTGTTGTGTGTATGCGAGTTCACAAGAAGAGGAGGAGGAGGCTGAATTAGTAGGTTAGAGTTCATATGTTATTATATACGTTATTATATAAATACTCATTATCTTTAATTACGCATTTAATAATACATATTTCATTTATATCATATACTTTCATTTAAAAATTAATAAATATGGTTACATTTATTAATTAATAATTAAATTAAATAACTTAAATAGTGCGTACTATATCATTAATACAGTATATTATAAATATAAATATTATTTAAAGAATGTAAAGTGTAATATGATTTGAGGAATTGATGAATTGAATTTTAAAATAAAATATATTATTAAATGAATATCGGTTTGAATGATAATGAAAAATCTATATGAAAAAAAGATATATATATATATATATATAAATATATAAGATTTAACCAAGCATTATACTACTATTACTATTAGCGTACACTAAAGAACTAGAGAAATATGAAAATGATATTAAAGAAGCCTCAGCAGTAAACGGAACTGAAGAAGTTAAATATGATGAGAAAAGAGGACTTTTCAGTAGTTACTTATACATATAATCATAAATTCATATATATATATATATATATAAATATATATATATATATATATATATATTTGCTAAATAACCTCATCATATAATATCTTTAGATATTGAATAACTAATACTTTGTATATCTTTAATAGGTAGATGGTGTGGACACTGCAGTTCTAAAGCCAAATCCCCGATCCAACTTGCATGTTTGAAACTTAAATGGGAATCGTATATGAAGAAAAAGAGGTGTGGTTTCTGGCGTAGAAGACATACATGTTACAGGTTAGCGCTTTACTTAATTATCATTGTTTATGTTTTAACCATATCTACCTGTGTTAAACCACTAAATAGTTATACAGGTATAGCTTTATAATATAGGAAATATATAACCAATACTAAATATTTGTATGGTAACTCAATACTATTATAGATTTTTAAGAAGAAGTAATAATATGTATCACTTTGTAAATACAATATCTATAGAAAATATAATGTTTTCAAAATATATCTACGTTTATAATAATTACATTTTTTCTAAAACAATCTTATTAAAAATATATAGATTTATTATATCGTAGATAATATTTAATTAATATTTAATCTAAATAATATATAATGTAATTCTTTTCATACTTAATTAATTATAATTTTTTTTTAAATTAGCCATATATTTACTATATATATTTACTATTTATATTATTTATATCATATCTAAAGAGAAATATTTATTAATTTTATTAATTATTTATATTGTTTTTATCAATTATTAAAATATTAAGTAAAACGATTCAAACCTAAATTGATAATTGAATTTATTTTAGATCTACAAAATTAAGTATATTTTTTTGAGTAAATTAAGTTTAAAGATTTTTTGAATTATTTTATAATTTGTATATAATATATATTTAGTAATGTATATAGTATTATAATATATTTTATACAATACGAGAGTTAGTAATCTATATATATATATATATATATATATATATATATATATATATATTGATTGAATGTTTATTTAGATATATATATATATATATATATATATATATATATATATATATACTTGTTATACATGCTATATATAGATATAATTAAATATTAAATAGAGAAATATACATATATACAACGTATCATAAGTTAAATGCAGTAAATAAGTGTTACATTGATATATAATTGTTACATTATGTTAATCATAATATTTTAAATAATTCAAATTACTAAAAATAATTGAAAATAATGATGTTGTATGTAATTTTAATAGTATCAAGTCCTCTTAATGTTATGTAATAATTACATTTTTTAATTTCAAAATATATCGTATTATAAAGCAAATATTGACATTTTTAATTAATATTTGTACAATGTACGTTGTATTTCAAAATATCAATAATATTATATTGTATTTTACAAACAGTTTATGACTATAATAAATAATACAATAATTAAATTATATTAACCACGTGATCAAATAGAAAGAGATGGAGGTTGGTACGCAAGCCTTATTGTTGTTCCGGATCTTCTTTGAAGGTGTTGAAACTTGGAAATAAGAAATTTAAGTTCTGCTTTAAAAGTTAGAAATTCGTATCTACCTATGCATTTATTTTATAATTAAATTTAAATACATTAATATTTGATGCACTACCCATTTATAAAAAATTATATATATAGTAAAATGTATTTATATGAAATATTATATATAATGATATAATAACAGATACCGTTTGCGGAGGATTCATGGGACCCAAGCAAATATATAAAGTATGTCGTTTTGCATACTTCAAATTCTGCCGTCCTTGGGGCTATAAGAAAATAGTAAATTACTGCTATCCACGTTAGTGTTAGGGAGTTGATCAATACTTAAATTATTATTAATAATTAATAATAAGTGATATCTGCGTGTATACAAATGTAGTAATACAAAAGTACGTAATAAGTACGTACAGGCTTCCTATCTACAATCAGCGACCATAGTTATAATATGCATTAGCCATACTAGTTATGTCATATAAATAACATAGTTATACGTAATTATAACTATAGATATAAGTAAATATATGTACTTACATATGTTTTTATATAGTTGTATATAATGTAATATGTTATCAACATGTATTAATACGGATTACAATACTATAGTTATCTAATAACATACGTCATTTCATTATTGATATGATTAAATATTACTTTTCTATATTATTTTATCATATGTCATGTAATAATGTTAATTATATAAAAAATTTATTTTATATTCATCGATCTAACAGTTATTACTACAGATAATAAATATAATAACATATTAATTAATAAATGAATATTACAGAATAAATCATTAATGAAAATGGAAAAGGATTACTGCTATTATGATAATTGTATTTATTATATTTTATTTTGTTATGATAACATATATTATCTAAAATGAAAAAATAATAAAAATAAATATAAATCATTATCTGAAATGAAATAATAATTGTATATTCTAAATAAATATTAATAAACATATAACATTATAATATGTGATATAAATTATTATAAAATAATTATATATTTAAAATATATTATATATATATATAGATTAAAATGCTAAAATATTAGCCATTATCATTCTGAGAACATATTAAATTAATATAAGTTAATTATGATTATAGTTGCTCTTTCAACATGCTTGTTAAAATAAACAAATATATAAATATAAACATTGTCGAGTATTAACTAACTATTAATGAATAATGTAATATTAAGTACTATCACCACCATTTACAATTGTGTCTCCACAAACTCCCTTATCCGTTATCAATTTAATGCCGAGGTTATCTTATTACACCTACCATTTCTAATTAAATCACAACTTCAAATCAACAATAATGTACAGCCTATAAAGTACTCAACCCATAGCATAAAGCTAGTGTTATATTTGACAGTACTTTAGTTTTTATATACAACTTTCCCATACCACAAAGTCACTAAACTATAGTATACATTCACTACGCCTCATTCGGCATTTACTATACATATCTACAGATATTATTATAGCATCTGCCTACACCCTACCTCTATTGACTATTGCACCTACATCTTTACACTACCACCTATTCATATATGTCTAAGCTTTAGTTTCTTAAAAATGTTATCGCAAGGGGACCATTAAATATACCAACATACTCTCAGTCTAATATATCTAAATTCCTATGTACTCCATTGGGTACATGTACGTCATATAATACTCTATAAATATAAACAATAACATACACACATATATATATATATATACACATTACGTATTACTTTTATATATACTAATTAATAATTGATATTTGATAAAAAACCATAAATAGTGCATGTTTTAAACATTTAATAATACTCATACAATTTCACTATAATAAGGAATTAATGTGGATAATTTAGTATATATATAGTATAAAAAATTCCATTATATTGTATGTATTCGATACGACTAACATTATGCTGTGATAAATAAGGTATACGTGTACAAGTCATACTAACTTTAATACTGAGTTAGCATGGTATGTAAAATACTATATTTAAATAGTATTATATATGTAATAGGAATGTATATGAATAGCGAATATTTAAATTATAATTAAACTATTATGTTTAAAATGTATACGGATAAAATAAACGAATAGTTAAATAGTCAACTTATATTAGTAACATTATTTGTAAATATATGATTGATGAATATCCCTTCATATAGTTGAATAGATGCAGGATAACATGTAGATGATTATCAAACTGTGTGATACAGTATTTTAGGGCACATCTGTTCACATGAATCTTTATTTATAATATTGATAATATATTAATGTTATATAAGAAAGTATGAATAACATTATGTTATGAATAATAGTTTATTAAATATTATACAATTATTTTTTTTCTCGAATTATTCAAATACTTATTTATAATTTATATTGAAAAGTGATATTGATTTGTGAAACAAATAATTACCGATTATTGATATGATTTGAAAATAATAATTATCGAAAAGTTTAATTTAAAAAAAGCGAATATTTAATATTGAAAACTATTCATCTACATAATTATAATTTACTCTTACATAATAACAAAATTATAATGATATTTGTTTTTATTTATATGCAGATGAAATAATGTTATTATTTTTGTATAATAGTCAATATTCTTAGTTACATTTAATTATATATGATCACTTCAACATTTATTTCCTATGGTTCCGAGGGTTTTGGATCCTCGGAATCGGGTCTTATTGCCCGAGTGTCTGGTACCTTAGTCTGCTGAGTTACCTAGTCGGTTGTTATATATTACATACTCTGTGTATGTTTATTAATAAAATAATGCTAGTATTCGAAACGATCCTCTATTATCAAGAATAATGTATTGGGCTTTTCCTAATGACATTCTACTAACATTTATATATTCACAATAAATTATATAATTAGGGTTTAATAATAAATAATAAAATTAGTATTTATGTTTTATATATATGTTTTTTTATATTTGTATTTTGTCATCGAAACTTTACATTAAATATATATACCTTGATAAACTATTCTTGTTTCTGTATCTATACTGGTATTATTATATTATATTATATGCATGTATATTATATTATTATATTGATGATGATGATGATGACGATATTCGATGTATTAAGCACTACAATAGATTCATGTAGACACCTTCGCTTGAGTGGGAAGACAATAATAATAAGATAATTAAAACATTAAAACAATATAATAATAATATACTTTTAATATAAAAAGTGATATAGAGATGTGTTATATACTACAGACAATACTGATATAGTGGAGTAATATATACTACATACTGCATTGGTATAATTGAGCATTATATACTACAGACTGCATTGATATATTGACAGACAAATTCATGAGAGCCCTTCGCTCGTGCGGGAAGAAAATAATAATAAGATAATAATAATACAATATCAATTTAATAATAATGTACGTTGAATATAACACGGACATAATAATAAGTTGGATGATTTAATTATTAGATATAGAGAGAAAATAAGTAGTTAGATTTATAAATCTTTTGTGGGATCTATTATAATGAATGGTAGGAGGGATGGAAACACATAGGGTGGGACCGGAATTTTTAAAAGCTCTAGAATTTAGGGAAGTTTTACTAGAGTTCTGGAAGATAAGGAGATATTGTATATTTTATAATTATATCAGATATATAGCTAGGGGTAAAAGAATATATTAATTTATCGATTATAGATAACACACGTAATTTACACCTGAGGGAGAAGGGTAACCATATACGAGATGATTGATGAGATGTTGTAGTATAGTGATCCAGTCGTGTTATGCCTTAAGTAGTAAGTATTTATAAATGGATACTCCGATTTAGTGGAGCAGTAGCTTTAGCAGGAAGTAAATTCAGTAGGGAAGAACAGTAGTCAAGTCGGGAAAGTACAAGAGCATATATTAGAGTTTTCGTAAAGTATCTTGAAAGTGATTTTAGATGTTTCGTTAGCAGATATACACTGCAGCATTACGTCACTATAGGCATTTCGTTAGCAGCTTGCTCCGATTTCTGTAACATATTACAAAATTGTTAGCGTGCATTATAGCGCACGAGGTGAACATAAATCTATTTATAGGATCTCAAAGTACACTATGTAACATATATATATATATATATATATATATATATATATATATATATATATATATATATATATATTTTAATTTGTAGTATAACGATACGTTAATGATTGATGTAATGAACTATATATAATAAGGCCTCTGCCTGTTTTGATTGGTTTATCTGACAGGATAACATTCAAAATAATCATTGCGGTAGTTGGCATGGTTAAGTGCCCACGATAAAATAATGATAACAAGATACATCGATATTATATATAACGTGTCAAGATCACATCTAGTTATAATTCAATACACATTGCAATGTCCAAAGAATACTAAATTATATTTTTTTTAGTTATTATGTATCTATTATACAAATATATATATATATATATATATATATATATATATATATTAGTTATGTATTAGTTATGTATTAGTTATGTATTAGTTAAAACCTCTTAAATATAATTATAATCTACATAGTAATAATCAATATGTATATTTTTTAATTTGCGGTGAAATATATTTTTATTTTTTTTATTTTTGTTTTATTTTAAAATATCCAAATTTAGGTTATTATCTAAATAATTATATATATCATGTTATTTAAATGTAAATATAATTATAATAAATTTGAATTTTAAAATACCAACTCATGAACAAATGTACTTATTATTATTCAAAGTATATATATCTCAAAACAATATACAACTACAATTTATCAAGCTATATCTCAGAAAATTGAATTTCATTTATTCACTTTATTATCATTTGATATCTCTTTATGAGATTTGTTGAGGATATATATACTATTTCTAATAATAAACTAGTTAAATAAAATAAATGCATAACATCTATAGTTACATATATTTTACATAATATCACAAAATCATGTATATTTTTGAATTTTACAATATGTATATTAGTAAAATCCAGTATATACTCATTTTCTTCAGTTTACCATAATCTAACAATATCTTCACTATTTAATTTTGTATATATTAATAATATCTACTTAAAATTAAAACTTAAGAGAATACCGATTTTAGTTTATCCTTTTTCTCCTATGATTTACATATAAAGTGAACTTCAAGCTGTCACCACACATTAACATACTTATAACATAATACATAAATATTGAAAGAATGAATGAATATTTATTTACTGAATATTGAATTAATATACAGAAGGATATTTAGAAGCTATATGTAGCTTATATGAAGAATATCCGTATAACAAAAATATCAAATATTTATATACTACAATATATAAGTATGTATAACTAATTGTATACATTATTTATTATCGTATTTTTTATTTCCTTTTAATTAAATTATTTTAAATATAATTTATCATTTATTAATTTTGAAAACATTTTGAAAATTATATGTTATAAAAAGAAAATAAAAAATGAAAATATCCTAACCGAAAAAAATACGAAAAATAATAAAAAATATAAATCAAATGAATATACATGCTATGTAATATATATATATATATATATATATATATTGGTTTGAATAATATTTTCTATAATTTAATTAAATTATGATATTTATTAAATAATAGTATTTGAATAAATATGAAATCATATTATTATACATCATAGAAGTATATATATATACTATTATAATTCTTAATTACATAATATATATGAACCTGATGTTGGGGTGATACATTATTTTTTAAGATATTCTTTAACACTTGAATAATTAGTATTACTAAAGGTACATATTCTATCGTTACTTTTAATATTCAGATACCATTTATATTTACATGTACATGTATCAATGTGGTATAATTTAATTGTTGTCAGTTGTGTCAAGATAGTTTTATTTACAATTCGAACAGCTTTTTTTTGTAGAGTTGAAATACATTATAGGTTATTATTAACATTATTTCCCCACATTTCTTAACAATACATGATATGACGCAAAAACAAATAATTATAAAGTAGCTTTAAAATATATATATATATATATATATATATATATATATATATACTGGTAAATAGCTCAGCTTTCTAAATATATATATATAACATGTGATAACTTCAATTTTATTTTCTTATATGTTCTTTAAAATTTAATGTATTATCTTAAATAACTCAAATAAAAGTATAAATTAACACTAAGCATATTTCAGTTGAGTTAATTGATTAACTATTAATACTATTTGCATCTTTATAAGTAAACACTTTTGTTTTATCAATATTTAGATTTAATAATATCAATAGTTAGATATTCAACTGTTTACCTTGTTCACTATAAATTCTCATAATACCATTAACTATGAATAATCGAGTGTGCTAACTGTATAAGATGATGGCTCTTCTACAATAAACTAATAATTAATTCCCATAAGACAACTTTACTTAACATATCTACTTCTGATACTTCCTTTCCAAACTTTACTCTAAATAAAATGATTATTTCTCCTGACCAGTACTCCAAAAATCTAGGATTAGAATTTGATGACAAATTATCATTTAAGAATCACATATCATACATTTCAAAATCCTCCAACTTTCATATCTTAAAAATTAAAAAAAATCACTTTTCCGAAACCTTATTAGAACTATTATACATTTTCTTGTACTTTCCCGACTTGACTAATGTTCTTCCCTACTGAATTTACTTCCTTCTAGAGCTACTGCTCCAATAAATCGGATCATCCGTTCCTCAATACGTACTACTTACTGCAAAACACGATTAGATCACTCTACTACAACATCTCATCTATCATCTCGTATGTGGCTACCCTTCTCCCTCAGGTGTAGATTACATATGTTATCTATACTCCATAAATCAATATATTCTTTTACCCCTAGCTATATATCTGATATAATTAAGAACGTAAAATAGTACTTTATCTTCGTTACCAAAATGATATTATCCTTATCTCCCGGAACTCTAGTAAAACTTCTCTACATTCTAGAGCTTTTAAAAATCCCGGTCCTACCCTATGTAATTCCTTCTCTACTACTATTCGTTCTATTAGATCCCACAAAATATTTATAAATCTTACTTCTTCTTTTCTCTCAACCTCTAATCATTAAATCAGACAACTTATTATTTCTGTGTTCGATATTTTTGTTATGTTTTATCTTCAATGTATTATTATAGTATACTTGTTATTGTATAATTTGTATCCTATTATTATGTTCTTCCCACACATACCCCTATTTTAGTGCTTAATAAACCTTATATATATATATATATATATATATATACTTACTATGAATGCGATTGGGGATAGTAAACCTTCGCAGGTTTCATTGCACATAGTGCACTAATATCGATTTAAATATGTTGATAACTTATTTTATAAATAATTAAATCTAGATTAAAATAAACTTTAATTATGATATTATAATCATCATTTTATCATTATGAAATAACCATTAATTTATAAATCTCATGATATTGAGTAACTTAGATAATATATATATATATATATATATATATATATATATATATAAATATAATCTATATTGAATAGAATTGATGCAAGAACAATTTAAAGTATTAACTCTTAATGGTTTTTATTTTAACACACACAATACAAAAATGTTAATTAATATTTAAATTTATTTATATATTTGTATTATATTTTTTGAATGTATACAATATCTACATTTATTATACTTATTATTAATATAATATCTATATTTCATTTATAAATAAGTCAATTGCATATATTAATTTTTTCTATATATTAAATTAATATTATTAATTTAAATATTAAATATATATATGATGCATATTACTATACTAATACTTCATATTTACTTATACAATGGTTTTCTTTGTTGAGTCTAATATTTCATTGATGCTTTTGTTTATTTAAATTGAGCTGACATCGATGCTTTTATTTGCCGAGACTGATACTTCATCAATACTTTTGTTTGTTGAGACTGCATTTATGATTTTGTTTTCTGAGACTGATACTGCATGATTATTTTGTTTCCGAATATTAGATTGAATACATATTCATTAAAAATGGACTTATTTACATCATGGATATATACACAGTCAATATTTCGCATTATAGGTGAATATGATAATGATGATAATGATTTATTTTAACAGTTTAACATTTAATTATATAATTCTTATAGTGTGACAATAATATATATAATACAATAATAAAAGTAGTAAATAGTATGGACAAGTGTACAACATGGAGAAATAGAATATATTTTGAGTTCATATATCGTGGACAATGAGGTAATTCTTTAGTTTGTTTTTGAAGGTGATAGTTGATTTTGTATGGTTTTAAGGGATGGATGGATTTTATTCCAGGGGAGGCTAGTGTCAACAGTGTATCGACGCTTTCCTGAATTTATTCGCTTACCAGGTTGTTTAGTTAGTAGAAAGGAATATATGATACATAGTAATTTAAGTTGAGCATTTTTGTAGAGGATTGCCAGCTAAGTCGTATTCGTAGATCAGTGATGCTTGTATTGTAATCAGTGTTCTTTAGTTGGTAGATTAGTCTAAGGGATATATTATTAAATGGTCGATAGTTATAAAATATGTATTGTTTAAATGAATTTATATTAGCTATTCAAATATTGTTCTATGACGTGATATACAATTGATAATAATAAGAAAATCGATATTATGATATTATTATTATAAAGAAATTATTATATTCTAAATTATTAATATTCTAAATTATTGAGTATAAATATCACATGATCTACATATATGTAACACTAACTCAGAAGGTTTAGCGAACTACTGGGTAGCAAAAAAAGCAAATCTTATCTAGTTCTACCCGGTTAATTATTCGAGAATGGAAAATAATAATACAAATATATAATACAAATAATACGCAATTTGATAAACTTATACACAAATAAAAAAGAATTAAAAAGATGTAACCACATTTGAAAAATATAATTTAAATAAAAGAATGAGTGATTCAACAAAATAACTATAATATCATACCAATATATTATTTTCATATATATATATATAAATATATATAAAAATACACATACACATACACATATACAACGTGTATTACACATTCACATACATATACATACATATACACATATACACGCGTACACATACACATCCATACATATTATATATATATATATATATATATATATATATATATATATATATATATATATATATGTGTATATACATACACACATTCATACATATATAAATACATATACACATATACATGCACAATGTGCATTGTACATACATATATACACGCATACATACATGCATAAACACATAAATATACACACATATGTATAGTAAATTAAATATATCACTATTATCACTATATAAGTTATATGAAATTCATATAAATAAATAGATATTGATGAATAAATATTAACAAATATAATTAAAAGTAATTAAAAGTCAAATATAATATATTCTAAAGAGAGTAAATGCCAAATGGAATATTTCTATATAAATAGTAAAAGCTCAAGTATTTCAAAAGTGTACATTATAAAGAAAGTAATCAAATAAATAAATAATAAAACAATTCCATTCCCGAGTAATTACTTCATCATTTTTAAAATATATTAAAGCAAATAAAATATAATAAATATAATTGAGTATAAAGTAAGTCAAAATATTTAAAAAATATATATAGTAGGAAAATATATAAAAATATATGTAAGATATAAAGAAGAAATAAGGAAGAAATAAGTTATATTCAGCATTATAAAACATCGAAATATAATTGTATTTTAATCTTCTAGTAAACGTATTTATATTATTGAATAATTTAAATTTGTTTTCTAGAAGATTCCATAAAAAAGGACCATTGTAAGTTATGCTGAATTTTTTTATATTTAGACTGAAAGAAGGAATGACAAATTTAAAAATGTTCCTTTGACTATATATATACATTTTAATAGAGAACATATTTTTAATAATTATTGGTGTAAAATTATTAATAATCCTACACATGAATTGTAGAGTATTTAATTTTACAATATCAATACATTTCAAGATATTCAGTATTTTATAATATGTATCTGTAAAATGTATCTAAAATATGTATCTATTTGAAATATTTAAAATAGCTCCGATGGCCTTATTTTGTATAATAATTAATCTATTTAGATTATATATATATATGTAGTAGAACATACAATATTACAATAATTTAGATGAGGTAGAACAAATGTATTATAAATTAGTTTTAATGATTTTATAGTGAGTGAATATTTTAATTTATGTATAATTGATACAACTTTAGAAAGCTTAATCGCTATATTATCTATATGTTTTTTCCAATTTAATTTCTCATCTATAGTGATTCCTAAAAAATTATATACTGTACTCTATTAATTATATTACCATTTATATGTAAAACAAAATTATTTACATATTTGTTATCATTAAATTGATCGTGTCTTAAAATATAAGATGATTTATCTATGTTAATAGTTAGTTTATTTTCTGATAACTATATACTTAATTTATTAAGTTCATTATTCATGGTTAATTTAAGAGTATTAGCATATTTAACTTAAAAATTAAATTAGTATCGTCAGCGAATAAAATAGGAATAGAAGAATTAAAAACAATATGTAAATCATTTAAAAAATATATTAAAAAGTAAAGGACCCAAAACAGAACCTTGAGGAATACCACAATTAATATTTTAAAATCAGACTTAGTATCATGATACATAACACATTGCATTCTATTTTCGAGATAAATTGTAAAAAAATCTTTTGCAACACCTCTATAATCATAATTTTCCATTTTTGTTATCAGTAATTTATTATCTATTATATACATAGATCGATTGATAAAATAGCTGATAACAATTTACTTTCCAAATTATTAGTAATATTTTCCATAAGATAATTCAAAGAATTATTTGTATTACTATTTTTCCTAAATTCAAATTGAGATTAATTAATATTAGAAAATGTATTCATGAATTCATTCATTCGATTTTTAATTATGTTTTCAAATATTTTGAAAAATTGTGATAGTAGAGAAATTGGTCTATAGTTGATATAGTATACCTGGTAAAGTTTTGTCGCCTTTTTTAAATAAAACAATAACAAAATATTTGAATTTATTAGTTCTAATGGAAATATATATTTATTAGTTTTAGGAATTTTATCAGATAACGATTTACCTAAAGTACAAACGTGATTAAAATATAGTCGCGGTTTTTAAATCATCTTCTTTGGTAATGTTATTGAAGGGACAATTAATTTTATTTTTTGAATTCGGATTCAAAATTTCATTTATAGACCTCCATTTTTTTTTAATATTCTTTTCATTGTCTATTTTTTTTTCTAAATATAATTTTTTTGAAATCTGATTAAAGATATTAATATATATATCTTTGTATATTAAAAGTAGTATTATGTTTAAGTAAACATTTATACAATTTTTTTTTTTTAGCAATACATTTTTCTAAATTTTCAGATATCCAGGGTTTATTAACAACATTTGAAGTATTTTTCTTAATTAAAGAACAATGTTTAAAATATAAATCAATGTATATTTAAAAAAAAGATTTAAACGTACTATTTTGGTTATTATCATCATATATATATTTCAAGTTATAATCTAATAATGATTTTTTTAAATACTTAATATTGTAAAATATCTTAAAAAATATCTTAATAGTAATATTATATTATATTTTATAATGTGTATATTTTCTAAATAATTTAAAATATTTCATTTTATGATTCCCATCAAGGATTTTAGATGACTGTTTTACTATAAACATATTAATATAATGTCCATTCGGAGTCACTCTCGTGATCGGGCATCAATGGTGTTAATCATATTAACTTTTTAATATCATATGTACAATAAGTGTTCATATATTATAAGATACTATATATAATTTTATATACACAAATGATCTCGTTAAAACCATGGATGTATTAACATGCGAGCGGACTTACTTATTAGAAGAATAATTAATTATATTTTATTTAAATTTAT
This sequence comes from Osedax fenrisi, assembly GCA_964019155.1. NCBI lineage: Eukaryota > Metazoa > Annelida > Polychaeta > Sabellida > Siboglinidae > Osedax > Osedax fenrisi. The sequence continues at coordinate 13,553,497 of OZ025242.1, forward strand.
TATATTTTTATATTTATATATATATATATATATATATATATATATCTTTCTGTATAGAATTATCTGTTTATACCATTATACATAGTCGGAATATAATAGCAAGAATTTGGTATAAGAACACGGATATATATTGAAGCAAAGCTTATGATAATCCATATATATATATATATATATTATATACATAGATATTATGCTAATAATAATAATCACTTATGTTATCTAAATGATAATATGTTATTAATATATATTGGGTTTTTCCTAAATAAATCGTATTATAGATTATATATTCACTTGAAATTTTTTTGTGTGACTGATTAATATATATATATATAACCTTATACAAATATATTTGAATAATTGTTTTTGATGTTGTTTATAATAAATTGATCGACATTTATTAAATACTATATTCACTGAATCTATTCACTACATACTAGCGTGTTTAGATCGTTAATAACCCAATCATTGTATACATATTGATATTATGTGTATACGACATTCAGGGTTACTATGCTTTAACTGGAACATAATAATATAGAGGCTATATTCTATATAATATGAATGAAGATTTATATCTTAGAATAATTTGTAATATACATTATATACATATATATATATATATATATATATATATGTATATATATATATATATATATATATATATCAAATAGTAGGACATAATATAGATGACATATATAATATATAATTACATCGGATAGTTGATTATATAGAGTTATGCTTCCTAAATTTAGTAATATTTTTTAATTCGATAAACTTCTTTCATTAAAGATAGCTTAACAACAATATTATAGTTGATAGTTTAATGTACATTAATAATTATGAATGGATAAAAAGAATAATTAATATTTTTTAATGATTAATTCTTCAAAATAAATACATACGACAAACCATATTACGAATATATTTGTTTACATGAAATTTAACGGAGAATAATTAATAATAAACAATATTGTATATTCATTATCCATAATGTTTAATTATGATTATTTAATATGCATTTAAAAAAGTATATTTATGTCTAATTTCTGTAATAGTATGTGAATACTTATGGTAATATTTATATTTAATATGCATCTACTATATCACTATCAATTTATGATTTTAATTAAAAATTTCAATATTCATTGCACTATTTTATTATGAAAATTTGAAAATTAAAATTAACGTAATTAAATTGTATTGAATATTTATATAAAATAATAATAATAGAAATATTTATTGACTCAATGAAAATGATAACGTTTATATGCGTCAAGTTGAAATAATAAAACAAATAAATAAATAAATACACAACTAATAATAAATTTAAAAAGAAGACATAATAATGATAACATATATGAATATAGTCCTCATTTAAAAGTAATACAATATTACATGGTATGTAAGTCATCAGGAAGACTGTTCCAGTACTTCGGAGCAGCAACAGGCGAAAGTTTGTGTCAATTGTGAAGTAATGTAAGATTAATTATTGAATAGCCGTGTCTCAGTAATAGCAACTATAGAACTTTTAAAATAAATAATAAATTGATGTATATTATCATCCTTATTATGAACTGACCGTGGATTGAACATAGAACAAGATATATTATGTAAATATAATTGTATGTTAATATATTATTTAATATTATTAAAAATAGTACTCTAATTATAAAAATATACCCGCTTTGTATGTATTAGTATTATATAAAGTATTATATGACTTACACTGTATGCCATACATGTAACCAATGGAGTTTAAATAAGAATTTAGATATGTTAGTATTGGATTATGTTGGTATATTGAATATGGAAGTTGCGTTAGTCAGATGAGGTAGGGTATAGGCAGAATCTATAATAATAACTGTATATATAATTAAGATGTCTTATCCACATATCTTATTAAAATTAGATATATATATATATATATATATAAGTATTATATTATACATTGGTTAAGGGCCGGGGAAACCTACGGAAACCTATTTTTTGTGTTCAAAATTATATAATAAAATTGTAAAATATACAGATTTATCTTTAAAATGGTATATAAAGATTAAAATAAAAGTATTTCAAATCTAGTTTTTAAACATAGTTTTGTAAAAAATATGTGTTAAAATTTGAGTAATATTTGTATTCAAATATTCAGTTATGGTACGTTTTATTATCATTATTTATAATATTAATATTTATCTGAATTTCACAATTAAAATATAATAATATAGGTAATAAATAGTAGTATTTACTCGCTAGAGTATTATATAGCCAATGAAATGAAAGCATCTATTTACTAATATTGTAATAGCGTCATATATTTTAAAATATACTAACTGAAAAATATTATTGATAAAAACTTTAAAAGACTATATCTCTTTTTTGTTTGTCAAAATACTACTATTTTTGTCCAATTGCTTCAATCATTATAAAAAAGTCTGAGCATATACATATATATATATATATATATATGATATTACTGATAATAAGCTATCCTATTAGAATGTAATAATTTAATTTTTAAATATACTAATTATAAATATTATAAAAAAAGTTGATGATAAAAAAAAAATACAAAAATAAAATATTGGTGATATCTTTTAAGTGGTTTATATATTTAGATATAGTATAGCTTTTATTGATATGATATTTAGCTAACTATATGTCTGAAAATTAATTAGTAGTAGTCTTTTTAATGATTTCACTCTTTTGCTGATGATCTACAAATATACACTGATGCTCAATCTCCAAATGATTCTGATGCACACACCAACTTATCAAATTGTTTAAAGGATATTATTGAGTGGTGTAACTCGAATTCACTGAAATTGAATCCTAGAAAAACTCAAATAATATTTATCGATCCTAATAAAAAGTCAATATACAATAAGCATCAATTTATATTCAATACACAAATTATTGATCTCACAATTTGAAAAAGTTCATAATCTTGGCGTTATTTTTAACACGAATCATGATATGTTATCTTTTATTTCAATAAAAATAAGAAATGCTAATTTTCATCTTTATCGTATCCGTAAAATTCGCAAATCCATCACTTTTAAAACATGTAAATCAATAATAACTAGTCTTGTGTTATCTACCTTAGATTATTGTAATATCCTACTAATCAATCTCACAGTTAAAGATCTAGAGCCATTAGTAAAGTTGCAAAAAAGAGCAGTTAGAATAATCTACAACCTACCATATAGATCAATAAACAATTATATATGTATTACTAGACTAATGACGAAACTGCACTAGCTCAACGTTTCTTCGCGCATAAAATACAAACACTTAGTACTAACGCATCTTGCCTACCATCATCATACACCTTCATATTTAGCAGGACTTATACAGCCACATATTCAAGAACGAAGCTTACAAAACGTCCATCTACATCGACTGGAAGCAGCCCCATTAAGCTTCAGTCAACGTGATCACTCGAGAGATTTTCGTATCGCAGGCCCAAATGAATGGAACAAACTTAACTGTTATCTTCGTCTAATAATTAATACTCTTAGTTTTAAAGCTAAGCTAAAAACTTATTTATTCAGTATCGAACTTTGTTAATTGTTAATTGTTAATTGTAATAATTTCTCTCTATGTAGAGAGTATACACTATTGTTAATATATATTATATTTAAACGGTGTCTAAATAAAATAATAATAATAATAATAATGACCCTCGTTTTCCCATATTTTACATGTAAACTCGGCAAGGTTACCACTGTTATTATTTCTAATAATTAATTCATACGTATTTGATAATACGATTAAAGGTAATTGGTTTAAATTTAAGATTTTTTTAAAAATAATATTGATAATTTTTTTTGTAATAACATAATAAAATTTATATTTGATTTATAGGTATTTCCCCATATGTATATGCCATACAAATATTAGATACACAAAAAGAGTTATATATTAAAATCATATGTTAAGTACTTAAATATTAATATTTTTTCATAAAATATAATATAGTTGATAATTTTTAATTTTAATCCTAGCAATTTGTAGCTACCTACAATTTCAATATAATTTCCAACATATATCTTTTAATAAGCTAGCATTCATAAAAGATACATTTTTTTTTTCAATATTCAGTTTCAGATTATTGATTTTGAATAAATATAATAATTTATTAATATACAAGTATTTATATTTAATAATTCATTATTGTCTGGTAGTGATGTATCATCTGCATATACGTTTAGATTACTATTGACTGCATCTTTCAAAATAGTTGGCATATCAGTAATAATATTATACAAAATAAATTATCTTTGGGTGCTTATATTCTAAACACTCTTTCAATGATAATGCATTATTATTCTTGTAATAATAGATCTTTTATATATATAACTTATAAAGAAGTCCTTCATTTTACCTCTGAATCCATACTATTCTAATTTATCAATTAATATCAACATCAAGAGATTTTTTAAGATCTACAAATATTGTTACTTCTTTTTTATTATTATTACTATTTAAAAAAATAAAATGTTGTATATTTATTAAAGATAATGTTGTATTGGAAATAGGTCTATACTTTTTTTATTAATTGCCTATTATTATTTTTATATATTGTTTTAATTATTGCTTCTTTCATATTATCCGGATATATTGATTTATCAATGCGTAAATTAAATAAATGATTGAATCAATCAATATTTCATATATAATTTATTTCATTTAATAAATATTATAATTATTTATATTTTTTGAGTTTTTTAACTTCATACTATCTGCTACATTAATTTACAATTTCATCATTTGTAATTGGTAAAAAATATAAACTTTTAGAATAATTTTTTTTAAATTGTTTAAAACAAATTTGTTTGATGAAATTTCAATAGAATTATTTATAGTTTCTCCTATTGTTGCAAAATACCTATTTCATATATATATATAAGCAATTTCATTTATCAATTTAATTATATATTTCTATATCCTATATCCTATAAAGATATTATCATTTTAATTATGATATCCTCTTTCAATCATATATATTAATATTCATAAAACAGGAATATGTCCGGATATATGGAAATTGTCTCATATCATCCCAACTTTTAAAAAAGGTGATGCAACGAAGGCAATTAATTATCGTCCAATAAGCATATTATAAAGTACATTAATACTATTTGAAAAAATCATCTCGCATTATCTTACTTTCTATTTACGTTCTAATAGATATATTACACAACACTTGTATGGTTTCCTCGCATGGAAATCAACTGGCCTGCAATTAATCTATTTCTACAAGCACATATATAAATCTAGAGATGCGTCATCACTATCTGATATTGTTTATATAGATTTAGCAATTTATAAAGTCTTCTGACTATTTTATTTGTCCATTTATTGTCTTTATTTTATAATGATTACAATAATAAAATTTATATTATCTTATCTAATTAACTTATATTCGTTTAATATATTGTAATAATGTTCAGTGATAACAGTTTAGTATTATAAGCAATATATAATATTTTAAATATACAATTGTGTAATAATAATTCATAACACATATTATAATTTTATATATTTATTAATATTTATTTAGATTATAAAATTATTATTACATTTCATTTTATATAAATAAAATTATCATTAAATATAAATATAATTAATAACATTATATTAATAGTTTAGTCCTTTTCCATTTTCATTAATGATTTATTCTCTAATATTCATTTATTAGTTAATATGTTATTATATTTATTATTGATAGTTATAACTGTTAGATCGATGAATAAAAAATATCAGTTTTTATATTATTAACATAATTACCACATGACATATGATATAATAATCTTGAAATATGATATTATTAAATCATATAAATAATAAATATGTATATTATACTATATATGTTATAAGTATATTACTATGACGTATGTTATAGGATAACTATTTTATTGTAATCCGTATTAATAAATGTTGATAACATATTATATTACATATAAAAAAATTAATATTTACTTTATAATAATATATATTTTAAATTAACTAATATTTAATTATATCTTAAATTGAGGAGATGTGTTACTATTCAAATTACATAACAAAATAATTATTTTCTATTTTATTTTGGTAAATTTAATTATTTAAAAGTATTATGATAAAGATGATGTAACAATTATTTATCTATGTGAAATATTACTTATTTACTGCATATAACTTGTTATACCTTGTATATATATATATATATATATATACATTTATCTATTTAATCTTTAATTTAATAATTATATCCATATATATAGAATTTATAATAAGTATATAAGAAATAATAACGATATATTATATAGCATATATAACAATTATATATAAAGTATTAATAAGTAATAAGTATCTACTAAATAAAAATTATAAAATAATTAAAAAACCTCTAAACTTAATTTAATAAAAATAATTATATTTCATTTTGTATATCTACAATAAATGTTTTTATCAATTTAATTTGGAATCGTTTTACTTAACGTGTTAACAAAGTATTAAGTTAATAAAAATACATAATATAATATAATTTGTATTGCATTTGTAACACCTAAATACTGCAACTTACGTTAACTCCTAACATATAAAATGAAGTCTTCTACGCCAGAAACCACATCTTGTTTTAACATAATAGCGCCCAAATGTAAGTTCCAAACATGCAAGTGTATGGCGGACTTGTTTTTAAAACTGCAATAAGTATATGAAAAATACGTATATGTATATTTGTAGATATATATATATAAATATATTTATATATATATATATATATATATATATATATATATAAACATATGTATATAAAAAAACCGCATATATCGGCATTGTGATCAATAATGTTGATATAATACTAGTGTTGTTATAACATATAAGGCGTGGCTAATATTTAAAGTTACGCACATATTTGTGAAGGTAATATATAGACACAAATAATCTCCGAGGTATATCACTGCCCTATTATTAGAGAGCAGTAGAATTGTGTATACTTTTAATATGTACCGGTATACATTTTCAAATACTAATTTATATATTAATATCTACATTAATATTATAAATAAGTATTTATAATTTAATTAGATACAGGTACATACTAATTATTATAATATTTATATTATATTATATTTTATAATGTGTATTATTTTTTAAATAATTTAAAATATTCCATTTTATTATTTCATTTCACCCATCATGGAATTTAGATGACTATTTTACTATTTACATATTAATATATTGTCCATTCGAAGTCACTCTCATGATCGGGCATCCATGTTTTTATATTAACTTTTAAATATTATATATATCAATATTATATATATCAATAAGTGTTTATACATTATAAAATAAATAATATAATTGTGTATAAATAAATGATCGACTATCATTAAAACCATGGATGCATTAACATGAGAGCGGTTTCAAATGGATATTATAATATATATAGAGCCATATATGGTTATAAATGAAAACATCATATTAGTTCCTGGATGGGATGAAATGACTCCACCAAATAAAATAACAATAATAAAACAATAACAAGGTATATATATATATATCAGTGTTTCATATGATTTTACTGCCTATGGTAATAACCGGTAATAACCTGTCCGGTAAAAATAGATTTATATATATATATATATATATATAAAATATTGATTAGAATAATATATTTATTTTTGTATTAGTAAAAGGTGATGTTGTAAAAAAAAATATATTAAACAATAGAACTAATAATATTTTCATTGAAATTATTTGAATGTATTCATTTTATTTACCTTGCTATTTAATAAATGTAATAAATATATCTATATATTGTTAATTATATATATATATATATATATATATATAAATATAAATACTGAATAGAATATTTATTTTTATATATATGAAATTATATATATTTAATTTGTTTTTTTTTTGCAATAATGCATAACTATTTAGTAATATTTTCATTGTGTTATAATTTTATGAATATATAGCACAGTATGATTTTATTTCATTTATAAAATATATAACCCAATCAATATATATAATACATATTTATATACAGTAAATATTAATAAAACACTACTAATCAAGAAAAAATTGTATATGGTATTATATACAATATATATATATATATATATATATATATATATATTATTAAATAGTTTATTGAAAACAAAACATCTATGATTATAAGCGTCATATAAGATAATAATGAAGGTAATAACAATTTTAACATAACTAAATATAAGAACAATAACAATAAATACACATAAATGCACATAAATATATATATATATATTAAGAATTCCCAAACTTATGGAACTTAAAACTTTCCCCCCATCCTTCATAACCGCTAATATCCCATCACCTTTCCCTTATCATAAATCGTATGCATCTGCTATTATATCATCTTCCTCTCCTATCCCTATTAAAGCTCCTATCGTCCACCATGTACCTCCTAATTCTACCACACCCTATACTCTTCATATACCTCGTAAACGTCAACTAAATAATATCATTCGTAACAATTCACTTGTCATTGAACATTTAAAGACCTCTGATATGAATACTGAATTCATTTCATCAATCCTTATACATATGCTACTGCCTAAAATATCTATTTCTATAGTCAAATTTAAACATAACAATGCAATCATCCAATTCTCTAGTAAATCATTTTGTGACATGTTTTTCAGTAGATTTAGATCTACTAAATTTAATCCCCGATTCTCACACCTATATATACGAAATTCCCTACCTTATAAAACCCGTTTATTAGGTAAAATCCTTTATCATGCATATATATTAAAACTAACCCCTATACATACTAAACCCATATTTCATACATATACAAAGTCATTTGAATTACGACTTATATATAATTATATTGACTGGTCTCTTCCACCTATTACCATACCTCCAACTCTCCTTATTCACTGGGAATCTTCCTATCTTAAATTTAAATCTTCCGTTCCCTCATTTAGTAATCTCTCCATTAATACTAATTCAGACCCCACACCTAATAATCCTTCTGAAAATTCCAACTCCCCTTATATTCCTGTAATATCAACTCCATCTATTGATTTAAATAATTCCACCATCACAAATGTCCCAGTTGTTGATTCACTAAAATCTAATCATATATCTACACCCTCTCTAACTAAATCTGCATGACTATCTGAACACATTGCCCTAATAAATATTCGTTCTCTTCGTTCCAATGCCTCACTCTTATTACCATTCCTTAAAAAGTGCAATTTCAGTATTATTGCTTTAACGGAAACATGGATCTCTCAAGATGATTCCGACATATTTGCCCTATTTCACAATTTTGGTTATACATTAATTTTATCGCCACGATTATCAGGTCGTAAAAACTTCTCTACCTTTACCATGTATATCCATATCCCATAACTTCTCCTACTCTGACTGCTTAACCATATCATTCACCCAAAAACACAACTCTATATCCATTACTGTCATTTATAGACCGCCAAAACCAGAATTCGCTTCCTTTCTAAGTGAGTTTAACGATCTTGCTACTGATCTCACTAGTTCACCCACATACCACCCTATTATACTTGGTGATTTCAACTATCATTTTAATGCTACCTCAAATCCACATATTATGTTCACTAATTTAACACATTCATTATCCCTATCACAACATGTCAATTTCCCAACTCATATAAATGGCAATATTATTGATCTTGTATTCTCCAGTTCTCTCCATTCTGAACTCGTGGTGAGTAATATTTCTAGGCTTGATCTACTTTCCGATCACTTCCTTATCTCATTCAAAACTAACTTTACTATCACTCTTAATCAGAAAACACGTATTACATACAGACCCATTAAGAAAATTAATTCCATGATATTCTTAGCTGACTTACATTCTGCTTTAGGTGACTACTGTTATTCTCCAGTTGTATTAAATTCCATACTATCCCATCTTCTTGATAAACATGCGCCTTCAAAAACTATATCAGTAACTCTACATCCTGATACCCCATGGTTTACTTCCCACCTCATGTCCTTGAAACGATCACTTCGTAAATCTGAAAGAACATACATATCCTTGAGATCTTCATATTCTAGAGCTTCATTCATTGAGCAACGTAAGATCTACAAGTTAGCAATTTCCTATGCCAAATCTAGCTATTACACTCAGGTTATAAATGATCTTGCTTCTGATAACCGACGACTTTTCAGACTAGCTAATAAGTTGTTATCTCCCCCAAAACCAGCATTACTACCATCTATAATTAACATTTCTCCATTACAATTAAGCTGTCTTTTCTCCAAAACATTGTCTAATAAGATTGACTCCATCATAATAAAGATCAATAACCATACCCTTACTGCCAATTATCCTTCAATCATAGTTACCCCACCTATATCTGTTTTCTTAAGTTTTTTTCGTCCGCCACATATATCTCTCATATCTAAACTACTAAATGCATCCTCTTCGATATCTCCCTCCGATCCTGTTCCACTACCTATTTTTAAACTTTACTCCGATTATCTATGTCCAACTATCTGTAACATCATCTCATATTCCCTAAATTCCGGTACTGTCCCTTCAATTTTTAAACAAGCAATAATCACTCCCATTCTTAAAAAACCTTCACTCGATCCTGATTCACTTCTCAATTATCGCCCAATTTCTCAGCTACCTTTGGTGAGTAAAATTTTGGAAAGAGTTGTCTCTCGTCAACTAATCTCATATTTAACCGCCAATAATCTCCATATTCCTCAACAAAGTGGCTTTCGCCGAGGACACTCCACAGAAACAGCACTACTAAACGTAATTGATGTAATCACTTCTACCCTTAATACTAAAAACTGCTGTCAACTAGTAATGCTGGACATATCCAGTGCTTTCGATACGCTTGATCACAAAATTCTACTGTCCCGTCTACACCTGCTTGGAGTTAGAGACCTTGCCCTCTCATGGTTTACTTCATATCTATTTGACCGTAGTAGCAGTGTAAAAATATATAATTCTTTTTCTTCCCCTTCTCCTATGAAATATGGTGTTCCCCAGGGATCAGTACTCGGTCCTTCACTTTTCTCAATTTATTTATACCCATTACCATCCATAATATCTAAATATCCAAATATATATTACCATCTTTATGCAGATGACATACAACTATATATGTTTCTTCCAACTAATTCATCACCAGGTCTCAATAATCAACTCTCTAATTGTGCTAATGACATTAAAGAATGGCTTATTTCTAATAATCTTCTCCTTAATACTTCCAAAACTACATTGTTGAATCTTTCTCCATCACCAACTTACTTCCCTCCTTTTCTTATTGATAATATTGTAATATCTCCTTCTCCTACTGCATCTAACTTAGGTGTAATTTTTGATTCTACACTTTCCTTCATTCCTCATATTACTGCCATCACTAAATCTGCAAATTATCATCTATTTAGAATTAGAAAAATACGAAAATCAATTACTGTATCTCTTACTAAAACTCTAGTTAATTCCCTTGTACTCTCACGCATAGATTACTGTTCCTCAATCCTTATAAATATTCCATTATCATCTATCTCTCCCTTAAATCGAGTTATTCGTTCATCAATCCGTACAACATATAACCTACGTATTCGAGATCATTCCTCTACTTCCTCATACCAACACATATCTCCATGGTTTACATTTAACAAACGCTCTGCTTATCGCATATTATCTATTGTTCATTCCTCAATATACTCTTCAAATTGCCCTTCATATATTTCTGCTTCTCTAGTACAAAGAGCTCCCCTTCTATCACTTAGAAACCATGCATCTCACCTTCTATCTACCCCTATTCTACGTCCCTCAAAAATTAATACTCGGGCACTGAGTTATATTGGTCCTAAGCTATGGAATTCACTCCCGCCCTATATTAGATCCATAAAATCGCATAAAACATTCATGAAATATATACAACAATTGATCTCAGGTGGTAACCTGAATTATTAATATTGTTTGTCATTATTATTTTATTAATTAATTTCCGTACGGCTTATTCTATTTTATTGTATTATTATTATTGGTATTTATTGTTTACCTACTTTTATTATTTGTATTCTATTATATACACCTTTGAGAAATCATTTATGATTTATTTAAGTGTCTAAATAAACATTCAATCAATCAATCAATCAATATATATATATATATATATATATATATATATATATATATATATACATATATATATATACATAGATATTATGGCAATATTAATAATCACTAATGTTATCTAAAAGATAATATGTATATTTAATATATATATATATCAATATATATTGGGCTTTTCCTAAATCAAACATATGATAGATTACGTATTCACTTGAAATATTTATTTGTGTGAGTGATTAATATATATATATATATATGTATATACCTTATACAAATATATTTTTATAATTGTTTTTACTGTTGTTTATGATAAATTGAGACAACGACATGTATTAAATAATCTATTCACTAAATCTATTCACTACATACTAGCGTGTTTAGATCGTTAATAATTTATTATATTAATAATAACTCAACCATTGTATAATTATTGATATTATGTGCATACGAAATTCAGGGTTAACTTGCATTCACTGGAACATTGTAATATAGAGGCTATATTCTATATCATATGTATGATGATTTACATATTAGAATAATTTGTAATATACATATATGTATATATATATATATATATTATATATATATATATATATATATATATATTTATATATATATATATATGTATATGAACAATATAATAATTTGATTGACCTTTTTAAAAGATATCCATGAATCTGAAAATTTACATATTAATTAAGTATGATATTCTATTTTAATATATATATATATATATATATATATAATTATTTGTTAAAAATAATGAATAATAAAAAAATATATAAAAATAATGTCTACCAATTATAGTATATATAATTTATGATTTGTTACACAATATTGAGATTTATTTGTTTATTGACATTTTGCATAGATAATTCGCTCTAACCTTACTATTTTCTAAGATATTATCTATATTTAATGATTAAAGATAAATTATGCGCAATTATTGTCATACCTATACATTTATTAATTAATTAAAGATAAATAATTTAACTGATATTCATAAGGCTAGCTGTCTTTCTGATCAATTCTCATCCATATTTACAATCCCATCCACAGGCATTATTCATTCATTCAGAAAACCTTCCAAATTAATGTAATGTTTCACCTGATGGTTTATCAAAGGGTATACTAAAAAATCTATCATTTGAATTATGTTATCCATTATCAATTGTTTTCACTATAATTCTGAATGATGGGATATGCCCATTAATTTGGAAAAAATCTAATATTACAGCTTTATATAAAAAAGGCGACTCATCACTACCATCAAATTATAGACCTATTAGTATACTATCATCAACTCTCATTCTCTATGAAAAAATATTAAGCTATTATTTATCTTACTATTTAAGATCCAACGGCCTCATATGTTCTGAATAGTATGGTTTTCTTTCGGGGAAATCTACCCAATTACAACTAATTGAATTCTATAGGAACATTATGAGGTCAATGAATAGTCATATGTTCGCTGATGTTGCTTATATTGATATGGCAAAATCATTTGACAAGGTATCACATACTAAATTATTACATAAGATATATAAACTTGGTGTATGTGGGAATGTGTATTCCTGGTTTGAATCATATCTCAAAAATAGGTTACAAAGAGTTAAGGTCAATGATCAATATAGTGATTTTACTAATGTAACTTCAGGAGTACCACAGGTTTCTGTGATAGGTCCTCTCCTCTTTCTGATTTATATAAATGATCTACCTACTATTTTTAAACCACAAATAATCACCTCACTTTTTGCAGATGATGCTAAAATATCAATTATCTATAAATCTATAGATGATCGGAAGGTTCTGCAATCCGGGCTATTTGAACTATTATCCTGGATGTGTAAATGGGACCTTGAACTTGCCATTCGAAAATGTGCAATTATGACATATGGGAATATCAATACACATTCGTATACTATAAATAATATTCAATTAATTAGTCTAACAGAGTTTAAAGATCTTGGAATAATTTTTAACATCAAACTGACATTTGACACTCATATAAATCAAATATGCAGTAAAGCTTTTAATATTCTGAATATTATATTCAGATGCTTTATTATTAATGATTATTGTTACCTAACAAAAACCTTTAAACATATGTCAGACCTTTATTAGAATATAATTCTTGTATTTGGAACCCTTCTAATATATATGTAGGCGTAAAAAAAAATATTGAAAAAGTCCAAAGGACATTCACTAAAAGGCTTTTCTATAGATGTGGTATACCATATACAAATTATGAAAATAGGTTATTATTTTTAAACTTAACTTCATTATCTCAACGCAGATTACGGGCTGATCTGATTCTTGCCTATAAAATTATAAATGGTCTAGTTGATGTTGATTGCTCGGGGCTACTTGAAACGTATTCATCAAGAAGTCGAGGTCCTTCCATTAAAGTTCGAAAAGACAAATGCAAGACTAATGTTACTCTGAATTATTTTAGTAATCGTATTTCAACTCCTTGGAATTTGCTATCTAATTATAAGTGTTCAGCAACTTCGGTCAATCAATTTATTACAAGGCTTGATAATTCATTGTATTAATATTTAAATTTAATTTAATTTTATTAATTTTTATTATTCAATTATTATATTATTTTATTTTTAGTTTTATGGGGTTAATTTATTCGATTGCATTCTCTTTATCATTATTTATCGGGTATTACGGGTGTCAATGGACAAACTCTTGGGTCAAGTTTGTAAACCCAAGGCACATGGATTGAGGACCCCTTTCTCTAAAGTTGATACGGTAATTAAGTGCTTGCATCTGTATAATTCCCCTTTTTATTATTATTATTTTATTATATCATTTGTTAGTTTTATATCTTAACCATATGTAACATGGCATTTATAAATCATTATATATATATTCGTTTATATTCGTTTTTTGTTTTTTATTATTATTATTGTTTTAAAAAATAAACTATATCTATCTATCTATCTATCTATACTGATTATGCATGTACAATTTTATTAATAACGTAACTTTTAATTGTATTTATATGTAATTAATTAATATGTCAACAAATATAATAAATACATTTAAATAAAGCATAAACTATTATAAAATAAGAAATACATACAATTATAGAATACCTAAATAATAAATAAATAGAAATGCATAACATTAATATATATGGTACTAAACTTTGAAATAATATAAACAATGAATAAAAAAAGGAAAAAATATAACTCAATTAACAAATAACAAACTTGAATATTTAAACAAATATTGAATAAACGAAATCTGATTTCATTCATTCGAGTTTCTTAATTTAATTAGATAATTTTAAATATTATAATCTAAATTTAAATTTAATATATATAGAATAATGTAGCCTATATATGTATTTACAATTATTATAATGTATGTCTCTAAAATGTAATGTATAGTTTTATTTTTTATTTATTTGTTACCATTGTTATATTTTTTATTTGAATATATAATACTCTCTTTATAATCATTACTTATAAGATAATCTATTAGTGTGTAGCTAGTTTTATATGTCGACAAATATTAAGGAATGAATCATTTTTAGTTACTGAAACTTTAAGAATACATATGTCTAAGTGTCAAAGTCCAGCAGTTAAAATATCAGAATCTTTTTGAAATTATAGTGCAATCGGTATTATTTATAATACATGTATATATATATATATATATATATATATATATATATATATATATTAATGATAACTGCCTTCGGTAATTAAATATATGTATGTATTATTATTTATTTATATGAATTTTTATATTTCGTGATAATCGCTACATTTTTCTAGATTTATTTATTTCGTCAATATTCAATCTCCTCCTAAAATATAAATTAATTTCGGACGTTTAATTTATTATAATCTCTATAGGTATTAATCTAGGTGATCCGATTGGTCAATTAATATTTGTGTATATATACTACAAGGTTATTAACACAATTCATAATTTGAATATTTATTATTTTAATTGGTATAATAATAAGAAAAGTAAAATTAACGTTTAATACAATTCTACATATTTTAAAAATATAGTTTTTACATTATAATTAGACATTGTAAAACTTGGTGGCTTAATTTAGATGACTCTTGTAATATGTTTCTTAGTTCTAGTAATAAGGTAGGTGGAGAATACATTGCTATTTATATTGAAACTTACACATCTCTCAGTAATCATATGGATATCAAAATAAAGGTTATTTTAAATTACAAACGGTAATTTTACAAATAGATAACCTACAATGTTAACTAACCCGGTGTTTGTATAATTAAGAATTTCCACAGAAATATACCACTTAGTTCATATATACCTGTATTACTGTATATGAACATTGTTTAACTTATTTGTCAATATATTTTAGATAAAGGTTCGTGTTATCAGGCTAATTTAATTATTCCTAAAGATAGTATAGGATTTATTTCTGCTAGAAATATAGCTACATCAATATATGTATTAAATATATCAAATCACCTGTAAGTTAATAATTTAGTTTTATATATATATACACTGATTAACATTTTTAAAACATCTTCCTACTGCTTTAATAATTGAGTAGTATAGCCTTTAATGCTTTTATTTTTGATTTAATAATCTACGATATATTAAGGGGTTACGTTGTTTTGAATTTTTTTGAAAATGAATGTAAAAAGAAGGATTTTTATATTTTGTTAATTGTCAATAAGTTTAAAAATTCTTAAGATATATAATTCTGTAAATTGCATATTGAAGGGAGGACTGCTCTGTATAGTTTGATATAGCATAATAAGTAAATATTATATATTTTGAAAATACAACTAATCTAATAATGATGAAAATGTAGTTTACATTTTTTATTTTTTTTTAAATTATATTTTATATATGATATATTAAAATAATACGTGAAGCCTGGAATACGTACGGAACTGTGAAGTCTACAAAACGTTCGAAGGTGTTTACTCTGACCATATAATTGTTACTGCTACACTTAAATTAAGTTTAATATCTAATAAAAAGTAAATAGTTGACCAAAAAAAAAAATGACTAGACTACTCTGATAAAAGACATATCTATTAAAAATAATTATACAAGCTATCTAAAACAACATTTCGAAGACTCAATTAAGTCATGTATAGTTACAAATGATAAATACTTAGCGTTTGTTGATTCTAATGCAGAAGCAGCAAAGAAATTTATTCCAATTGTAGAGGTATTATACAACATACCTCAGTGTTACAGACATTATAGAGGTATTATACTAACATGCATCGCGGCTAAAATAATTAATACGCTACTAAGAGAAAGAATAAATCCTACCCTAGATATGATCCTCAGACCAAATCAATATGGTTTTAGAAAATAATCTTGAGGCAAGCCGAATATTTGTAGATTTCTCTAAAGCTTTCGATTCAATACACAGAGCAAAAATGGCATACATTATTAAGTCATACGGTATTTTAATGAAGATAATCAACGCAATTATGATACTATATAGATATACTAAATCAATGGTACGGTCACCTGATGGTGACACAGAATATTTTGATATAAATGCAGGTGTTCTACAGGGGGGTACTCTGGCACCATTATTGTTTATTATTACACTCGATTACATATTAAAAAAAATCTATTGACGAAGATAAAGATATAGGCCTAACACTATCGAAACAACTAAATAGAAGATATCCAGCAATTAAGATTACAGATACAGAGTATGCTGATGATCTTGTAATATTTGCAGATTCTAGCAGAAATGCTGAAAAACTACTGAATGTATTAGAAGAAAGTGGGAAAACAGTAGGTATTAAAGTACATTTTAAAAAGACGCAATACATGAATATAAACAAAAATAAAACGGTAAAATCTATAGATGGGGAAATCTTGAAAAATGTCGATAATTTCATTTATCTTGAAAACGAAATAGAATCAACCGATAAAGAAATAAAAATAAGAATAGCTAACTCCTGAGCAGCTATAGACAAGTTAACTTTCATATGGAAATCACCACTCAGCACAACTTTAAAAAGTAGCTTCTTAAGTGCCTACACTTACCTAATGATATTCCTTCAGGAATATGCAGAATATATTTATTAATTTTTAAATATTGTTATTAATGAATAATAAATCAAGGACACAGTGTCCTTGATAATATTATTATTATTATTTTAAATATATTATCATATAGGTGGCATAACTGATGATCGAATTAATAGTATCTATAAATTTTAATGGATATTTTAAAATAGTTGAAAGAAACTTATTATATAATTATGTTAATCGATCGTTACCCGAACAATTACCCGACATGATACCCGAACCGAAACTAAATTAAAAATAAAGATTTGAGACCATACAATCTTTCCAATTACCCGAAAATTAAAGATTTGAACCGAACCGAAAAAAAAAGATTTGAGATTTGATATTTACAGCACTAATATATATATATATATATATATATATATATATATATATATGAGTTATAGTCAACCCTAGATATTAAAAATCTAATATACAGTTATTTGTAATCAAACAAACAATTCTACGTATGCAATAATACGATGTATATATATATTGATTTATATCTTTAAATTATGAAAAAAATAGATGCACTAAGTGAATAAATAATCTATCATATGTGTTATTTAGGAAATTACATGTTATATTAATATATTGTGAATTATACATTTAAGTATAATTGTATTATTTAGAAATATCAATATTAATAACATATTATCATTTCGATACCTAGCATTCCACATATGTTTTTATAGCCCCTAGTATATAACAGCACTATTTTGAATAATAAAAAAATAAAAAATACAAATGTAGACTATTTATATAATTATGAATATTGTATTCATTAAACAATTGTTTGTTGGATTTATAGTTTCTGAGATAGATTCCAAAAGTGTCCGTATTCGGGCAATGTCCGTATTCGGTAATTACCCTAATAGTATCAGGTTAGGTTCGAGTAGTTAAGAATAGAAAAAGTATCATATAAGGTATTATATTAAAAAGTATCATTACAGGATTGTACAATTTACATCACTAATATAAATAAATCGCATATCATTTACCTCGTTTTTAGGAATATCTAAGTTAATAATAGTCGATTCCAAAATATTATGATTTATAATTTGTAAGTGTTATAACTTTATAGATACTAATGATGTATAATAAAAGTTACATAGTCTAATTAATAAGTGAATGTGATAATGATCCAATAGATTAGTATGGGGGTTCATATATAACTCGATGTCGATTATAGATCTAATTAGACTCATTGGGCAATCATATGCATGATGTTAAATAAGTAATACAATATTAGACATAGTCTATCATATTATAAATGGTGTATTATTTATTCCAATTGGTTCTACAGAAATACATATCAAAAACTCTGATCAATTTGACATAAACCATGATTATATTCATGTGTAATAAGTATCTAATTAGAATGTATGTAAATGTCACATTGCATTAATATATAATTTATCGTAACCAATCAGAATGATATAATATTAATCTACAATAGGGTTAAAATATTGAATTTGATAATGATTTATAAGTGGTTTATGAAATTTATTTATATATATATATATATATATATATATATATATATATATACTATTTGCTGATCATAATAGTATGTTTATAAAGTCTAACTATATGTGCAGAAAGTACCAGTATCATATCTGGTATAGTATTGCAAAGATTTAGATGACGTCATCAAACGATCGCATCATTGCATCATCTCAAGGTAATTTATGATTTAAAATTACTTAATAAGTATTATATTTAAATAGGAATTAGTATTTAATAAATAAAAATTATTATTAAAATGTAACGCTTGATATACCATTCTAAAAAATTATTGAAGTTAGCATTGACGTGTATGCAAGTCTACTTGATTTATCACAGCCTATTGTTGACCATATCGAATACATACAATATAATGACCTACTTGTTAATGTATATATATATGTGACATAAATTAATAGGTTATTATTGTAACATTTTATTTATATAATTAATTTAAAAAATTAGATGCCCTATTTATGGGACGACATTATATTAACTATACATTACGAATAAGGATATATTAAAGTAACAAATAAAGTGTGTATATATATACATACATAACAAATATTATTATATTATTTTCAACTATTTTGCAAACTTCGTGTTTTATTTTCAAAAATTTTACAAACTTTGCATTTTATTTGAAAATTATTTACGTAAAATTTTCGAAAATCATTTTCGTATTATTTTCGTAAATTATTTTCAAATATTTGACAAACTTCGTGTTTTATTTTCAATAGTTTGCAATATATTTGCGAATATTTTCAATATTCGTAAATAAATTTCAAACATTTTCGACAAAATTTCAAATTTTGGTTCACTGGGGATCTTCCCACAATCATACCAGTATACTAACCGTATTATGATACACCACCGCCTGTTAAGAGTGATTTAATTTCTAAACATGGATATGCATAACACTAGAATAGAAAGATTTAATAAATTAGATTACAATTATGCAAACAAAAAACGTGTTGGTGCAATATTCAGCCTTCAAGACACATTTTAAAAAGTGAAAAATAATAATCTCGAAAATCTTAGAACACATTTAATCTCGAAATAGCGAGTGCATTGATTGGTTACATTCAATATTTGAATGTAACAACATATAATTATTTTTGATTAATGTATTATTATACCATATAATATACCACATAATACACATGGATTTACGTGATAACAGTACGCTTTCATTGTTTAGCGGAAAGAAAATATCTAGGTTAAAATTGCCTACTTATTTCGATGTGTATCATCACTTTTTAACGATTAATTAGAAAGAAATCTTCTCGATAAACAAAACATTAGAGAATATTAATGAAAGCTGGCATTCGTCACCATTACCATATTATAAAACGTCAATAAATAATTTAAAATGCTACATTGCTATTGTAAAGTCTCTAACAAAATCTAAATCTACAAAATATTACACTACGAACTATCAAAAATCCTATACATTTTTTGAAAAAAATTCTAAATATTTTTTGTTGGTTTTATCGAGTAATTTATTTTATATTATATACATATTCTTAAAATTTCATTCTAAAATATCCATTATTAATATAGAAAATAAACAAAAATCATATTTTTATCCAAATGGCCTATCTTTTTACATGTTAACATTTCTGAAGGGCCTAGAATCACCAATATTTAACCAAATTAAAAAATATCAAAAATCTGATATTATAATAGCCTATTGTTTATGAGTTTTTCTTAGGCATTTAATTCATCTCAAAAAGCATGAACTACATCACCTTTACCGCACGTTACAATCAAAATATAAAAAAAACATGAAATACTTCTCCTTTCTAAAATATAGAAATACTATTAATTAACTCGTAATCCAATTGTAATCAAATAATAATAATAATAATATAAGAAAATAATAAAGGAAAATGTAAAAGATGTAAATATTGTAAAAAATAATATAATTATAAACCTATTCCAATTACGGAATGTTCATCATTTGTTAAAAATATATATATAAAATAAAGAAATAAATAAATAGTACTTTAATAGTTACTAATAATTTTGTATAATTTGTAGACAGTTTTTAAAAACTTTTAAAAACTGTCTACAAATGATTGGTGTTTTTTATATAAATAGGTAATGAATTACATATAAAAGGAAATTTATAACCAATACTGAGTGTATCATAATAATGTGATATATATTGGTATAAATATTTAAATCAATAATATCATTAAACTTGAAAATACGATTATGTATATAAATATGGTATTAATTGTTCTATTATTTGTTTCTAATTATTATTTACATCTAATATGTAATATAGTAATATATTGAATATTAATCAAATATATTAATCAAATATGTATTACACCATATTACTGAGTAATAGTGCAAATGCATAAGAAATAAAAAGTAATATACATTCAGAAGGGATTTTGTATTCAATTTAGATTTTAATCTAAGCAATAAAGATATACATCGGTTTTTTACAGTTGAGATTTTTTTACTATAGTGACATTACTACTATTGACAATGTCTGAAATATTTGTATTAATGAAGGCAATAGTTGTATCATCTGAAAAAAGTGTAAAATGACAAGGATATTGTATATTTTATAACTCATTAATACGTAGTAAGACAATTTTTATAATTTTAATATTATATATCGAATTTTCTTTGAATTTATAATACCTATTTAGGTTATTACATTAGTAATTCATTTTATATAATAAATTGTATCATAAAATATAAAATATAATACATAAAATTATATTAATAAATCAGTAATCCTTTTCCATTTTCATTTATGATTTATTATGTAATATTAATTTATTAATTAATATATTATTATATGTATTATTGTTAGTTATAATTATAAGATTGATGAATATAAAATTTTGTCAAAATACATTGTCAAATTACACACAACTATAATAACAAAATATGTAATTATAACTATAGTTATAATTATATATATACTTATATTAGTTGTATACTATAACTATGATATAATGCGTATACTATAACTATGATTTAATTCGTATACGTAATACTATAATACATGTGATGTTTATTATGTTTCTCTGTTGAACAATTATGAACAAACGGTTCATTTGTAATCACGTAATGTTCATTATGCTAGATATAGTGTATTGTTGTTGTTTGTAGATATGAGGGAATATGATTATTATAAATACGTATTTATATATAAATACATACGTATACAAGTATGTATTGATATATTGTGTATTATTACGTACATTTTAAACTATATATATATATATATATATATATATGTTGTTGTTGTTGTAAGTATTTATGTATACACATCATAAATAATAATAATTCTATAATGTGTATTGAACAATATATAATACATATAGAAACAAATAGCTAATATAATAGTAGGTATATATAATTTGCACGATAATATTCACGATGCGAAACGAACATAAATGTTGGGTAGTAAAACATTTTTTTAATTTCTATTTAAAGATATAGATCGATAGTTTTGTATTGCTAAGTGATGGGGAAGGTAGTAGTTTTTTCTATCTAATTGATGTTGATGCACTGTATTTTTTCCTTTCGTATTTGATGAAATAGGTAATTAATGGTGTAATTTAATGGAATTTGTATTACGTAAAAGTGTTATGTTTATTTTTAGTTTTATTTTGTTATGTAAATTATAGGGTAAGTTATAAGTAATAGTCTTTTTTAGTATTGTAAGTATTTTGTAGTTGATAGAATCTACAATGTTTAGCCAGTTAAATTTATTACGTAAATCAGTAATGATAGTTGTATAGTCAGTCTTCTGTAGTCGGTATATATTTCTATTTAGGCGATTAATTATTTTGTCTAGTTTGTTTAAATTCAGTTTTTCAGATTCTGAGAATAGTGAATTACATTATTGTAGTCTGGATAGTATGAGAGTCTAAGTCAGTATTTGTGTAGAATGTCAATGTAAGTATGGTCGTATTTTGTTAAGGTTAAATACCAATATATATATATATATATATATATATATATATATATATATATATATATATAATAGTGGTTAAATTGATATTCGTAAATTATTAATTTAATTTACTTTAATCATAAAATATAATAACAGGTAGGTGTTATTTACTGACTTTTGAAGTAAATCTTAAATTTATTTTTCAATTTTAAACACATTTAATTATTCCCGAATAGAATTACGAGTTCAACCATCATATATTTCTATTTGATCACGTGATTATAAAGAACTTCATTATTTTATTATTATTTATACTAATGATGTTTGTAAAATACAATATAATATTATTCATATTATGAAATACAATATATACAGTAACAATTTTAATTACAAATATTAATATTTACTTTATAATACTCTATATTTTAAAATTAACTAATTTAATTATTATCCAACATTAAGGAGCATTATACTCTTCGAGTTAGATACACAATTATTATTATCAATTTTTGTTAGTAATTTAAATTAATTTCAAATTATTATTAAAATAATGTAACAATTATTTATCGATGTGAAATATTATAACTTATAGGTTATAAAACAAGAATTTCAAAAATATCAATAATTAAAAATAATTAAATCTTGATGATTTTCTTAATAAGCTTGATAATAATTATAATATACAGCTTATTTTATTAGATCTATCTTCGGCATTTGATACTATTGATCATACTCTTTTAATTAAACGTCTTGAAGATATTGGTATTGTAGGTATTCCTCTAGCTTGGGTTAAATCGCACTTATCTGAAAGGACATTTTCTATAAAAAATATAACCATTATTCATCTACTTCTAAAATTTATTATGGAGTGCCTCAAGGTTCTGTATTAGGGCCATTGCTATTTTCTCTGTATATCTTAAAAATATTATATTTAATTTTCCCTCTATAAAATATCAAATTTTTGCTGTTGATATTCAATTAAGCTTCCAGTAATAGCCAATTCATCTGATAATGTAGCTCTAATTGATTGTATTAATATGGTTAAAAAGTGGTGTTTAAAATAGCTTAATGTTGAATATGAATAAAACTAAACTTCTAAATATATCTAGAACATCATCATGTTTTCCTTCTGTTATCATTGGTTCTATCACAATTGTTCCTTGCAATAATGTTAGAAACCTTGGTTTTATGTTCGATGATAACCTAAATATCTCCGATAAGATAGCTAATTTTTAAATCAACTAATTATAATTATCAATTATATAAAATACGATCAATAAGGAAATTCTTACCTTTTAGAATTTCCAAAATGTTAATAGAAGCATTAGTTATGTCACGTATACATTATTCTTGTTCTCTATATTATGGCCTTCCTGCTACTTCTACTAAATCATAAGATAGAATCATTTGATCACCTATACAAATTATATGACCAGTGAATTATGAATGAATTAGTCAATTATCACTTAGTTAATTCTAAATGTTTAAATATTTATCAGAGATCTACCTTCAGCTATTTAAAACTAATTTGTAAGCAACTGAAGATAATTCAAAGTTTACAAGAGGAATCTAAGAAACGCGTCTACTCGGTTATAACAAAAGAGGAATTATAAGCTAGCAATATGTGGAAAAGGTTATTTCAGTATATCTCCAGTGAATCTATGGAATGCACTACATGAAGGATTAAGAACTAATGTAAATTATTCATATTTTAAATCTAATGTATTGTTATTAATTCGTAAAAATTAATTTTATTATTTTCAACTGATTTATATTTTTTATGTGTATTATGTTATATATTTATATTTTTTGTACACAATAGAGAACGTTTAACGTTATATTGGTGTCTAAATAAACATTAATGCATTCATTTATTCATTTATTCATTCATAAAGGCAGAGAATATTTTCCAGGAGTGCACATTTGTAACTTGAATGAATAAATGTAATCATATTATAGACATACGACATACTATGTATATCATACTTGTAATACATTGTATATATATATATATATATATATATATATATATATATATATATATATATATTAAATCTATATATAGTATGTATACAATTATATATATATAAATTATTAACTGTCTATTATATACAAATTAAAAAATAATAAAAAAATATTTAAAATTAATATACTCAAAATAATTCGTTTTCATTTTGTACATCTACAATAAATGTTACTATCAATTTAACTTTGAATCCTTTTACTCAAAATGTTTGGATTCGATAAATTATAAAGATAATATAAATAAATAATATAATTGAATATTTCTCTGTATGTGTAAATAATACAAATTTATATATTTATTAAATATATGGCTAATATGTTTATAAACATTATAATTAATAAATTATCAAAAATAATTAAATTATATAATATTTAAATTAAATATTAATTAAACATTTTTACCATAAAGCTATATGTTTTTAATAAGATTGTTTTATAATTATTTAAAAAAAAACTAATTATTATAAAAGTTGATACATTTTGAAAAACATACTATTTTCCTTATACTTCACATTAACAGTGATAAATATTATCACATCTTCTTATAAATGTATAATAGTATTTAGTTAACGTACATAAATAAATATTTATTATTAATGTACTATATCCAATATTTTAATAATTTGAATTATTTAAAATAATGTAACAATTATTTATCTATGTGAAATATTACTTATAAAATGAGAGTTTTAAAAACATCAATTATTTAAAATAAGTATTTCCAAAGGCAAATATTATGCTGCAAGGAGTTCACATATTTAACTTTTAATACATAGTATATCTAAAAATGTATCTGTGTTATCTTTAATTTTATAATTATAGCTATACATATATAGAATGTATAATAATTATATATAAATGACTAACTATATTATACAAATTATAAAATAATAAAACAAATTAATGAAATCGCAAAATATAATGTATGAAAATATAAAATGTAAAAAAGGAAGTATATTATCCTTAAAAAATATATACTGAATGTTAATACCAGAGTAGATGTGTAAAGCGAAAATATTAAAATCATTAACCATTTTATCCACAAGGTTATCGGCAAAATATATGTATATGTTATATTTTATTTTATTTTATTTATAATATACCACTTAGCAAAATATAATACAATATTAGAACTGTAGAGATGGATGGCTTTACAACATTATTAAATACAATTGCTCCAAATATGAAATACCGTCTCGTTAGTTAATAATTCAAGATATTAAATTATATAATGAAATATCACAATAACTTAAATATCAAATACAACACTATCAATATTATAGTTACTACATAATTATGGATATATATCCAAAATAAATCTTATATAATTAAAATAATATCATATTTAAATAATGAGTGGATATTTATTAACAGATACTTATAAAATAAATATGTATTTTATTAATATATATAATCTATTAATAGTTGATAACCATTAATACAAATAATTTGATAAAAGTATCAATTATGTTGATACTATCTAAGAATATGAATTAGTGAATAATGTAGGATGTTTTACCCATATATTACATGAATATACATGGGTATCTTTACGAGTATTTTATATATATATATATATACATATTATATTTTTGTACAAATACAGAGGTAAACTATTATTTACAATATATATATACATATATATATAACGTGATCCAAGTTTATATAAAAATTTAATTGGCCGGATTAATTGTTATTAAATATAATTTATTAGAAATAACAACTACCTTATTTCTGTTTAATTTGTATATTTTTAATTAAAAATATTTTAAATAGCTATAATATTTGTGTATGATTAGGATATCGTCCACGTATACGACCACTCCTTCAATTCATTGTGTTATCTTTCGTGTTTCATTATATAATAACTCAGGTTTCATATATAAATTTAACATAATATATACTAGGTAATGAAGGGAATTATGGTGTATATATATTTGTACCCTTCAATACATATATATACAGTAAAACCTCTCTATAAGAAACCTCTTTATAAGAAAAACCTCTTTATAAGAACATTTTTTACACATTTGGTTGGAATTCAACCTTTTCCACATTAAAAAACCTCTTTATAAGAAAATATTATAAGAAAAATATAAGAAAAACCTCTTTATAAGAAACTTATTGTATAACAAATATAAAAAATAATTATATATAAATAGAGTATAATATATTGATAACAATTATAGAAATGAATTATTATATAAGATATTTTTTTTTCTCTACAAATATTTTATATTACATAAATAGCTTGAAATGAATTAAATTAATTAATAAATGTTATTTTTATCATTGAATTTATTAAAATTAATTAATAAATATTATTGTATATTCATAAATGTATTAAAATAAAGTAATGATGTTATTTCCTTAAATTTATTGATGATACAATTTAATATATTATAAAGTTATTTATTAAATATATAA
>OZ025242.1:13586560-13689060 GCA_964019155.1 Osedax fenrisi
TAAATACATTATTTATTAACTTTGTACATTTATCACGGCTCTTATAGATAGGCGTCTAGCATTGCTTAATCATGTGAGACGGTGATGTATGGGCATATCCCTAGCACTCGGCGTGTGTTAGTATAATGCGAGATAATAATAATAATACACAAAGTAATAGTGATAATAACATAACATCACCTCTTCTAAGAAGAAGATATATTACAGGACAAATCGGTAGGGAGTATGCCTGTTCCTGGAGCTTCGGCGTATAGTTTCCTAAGCTGCTTTTGTTCTATAATAGCTGTGTGTGAGAGGATGGTATTATTATCAGATGGTGGTGTTGGGTAATTAGATAAATGTAGTGTTTGAGTGGGGGTATTCTCTATGGTGGTGTAATTTTCTTGGGGTTAGTTGTAGGTGTTGATCGTATTTTATGTCTTGTACGTCATAGGATGTTTCCCGTATGGGTACACATGACATATGATTCTGGTTCGTTTCTTGACAATGGTAGCTGGGGATCATGTGAATTTTAAGGAGTCTCGAATTTGACAGATTTGAACGTTATGTACGATGTATGCAGTTTTCTTGCAAGTAATGTCATCTAGTTAATTTATGTCTGTTTGATGTGTTTGTAGTTTCGTGCGTTCTGATGTTTGGATTGATGTAAGAGTAGGTGTAGAGGGCTGGGGTCATCATATTTTGAGGGTTATTTCTCTAAGATAGTAGTGCTTTAGTTATCTTATTGATGTCTGTATTTTTTATAATGTTCTTTATGGTCTGAACGTGTCTTTCTATGAATTCATTTGATGCTAGGTAGTGAGGACTGGATGAAATGTGGGTGATGTCCTATTAGTGGAGGACATATATGGTATGCTTCTGATGTTTGGTGGTAGTTTCCAATTGCTTATTGGATGTGTCTGGAATCTTTCGCATTGGTTGGAATACCATATTACATATAATATCATGATGTCGCCTTACTTCTTTGGTGCATATGTTATGCTGGATACCTATGCTGTAGGCTTATTTACCGATATGATGATTCCTTTGGACATCATACGCTATAGTTCTATATATACTTTAAAGTTGATTTCGACACATTTATTCGCATGTAACAAGGGTCGTACTTATTTGTCGAGGCTTATTTGAAGTGTTACGGGGAATATTCTGGTATCATTTTTGGCGGGTGGTTTTGATATAGGTGGGATTATGTCTGTGCATAATATTTTTAGGAGGCTTAGCCTTCTGCAGATGTGTCTATTAGTCATATTATAGGGGGTTGTGGGGATTCGACTATAGTGAAGTTTATATCGTATAATATGCCATTATAATTATAACATATTATTGTTAT
The DNA here is from genome assembly GCA_964019155.1 of Osedax fenrisi. Lineage (NCBI taxonomy): Eukaryota > Metazoa > Annelida > Polychaeta > Sabellida > Siboglinidae > Osedax > Osedax fenrisi. The sequence goes on from OZ025242.1 coordinate 13,587,891, forward strand.
GCCGTAGGTCGCAATAGGTTTATTTTCATATGCTAAGAGTATGTATGGATAGGGGTTAGTTAAGTAGGCTTTCTAATGTTATTGTATACCTTAAAGGATAGTACATTACTTTAAGACCCTTTGTCAACTTTAAATAATATATATGTTCTATTTTTAAAGGGTATGAATAGTTTAACATAATTTAATAAAAACCTTGTATCTTATGTCCTGGTCTGCTACATGTAAGTTTGATGTAATTTAGTGGACTCCTGTTTCTTATAGTTCTTATAGTAATGTCTGCTCCTACAGAAGGATTTGAAGTTATTCATCTTGTTACAAGCATTGCATCTGAGTCCGAGAGCTGCTTCCTGTAATTTATTTCAACATAGTTTTTTTTGTAGTTTTAAACTATATAATTGAAACAAAATATTAATTAGTAAATAATTTAAAGTGTTATATATTACTAACGTTAATCAGTACATGATACCGTGTTGAAACTCATCAAATAAACTGGATTGCAGGTATCCAATTCTATATAATTTAAATATATTAATAAATATATATATACTTAATAGTTACTGATATTTTGAGTAACATATATGTATATATGAGTAATTTATATATATAAAAAATAGTTAGTAGATAATTAAGTATGATAATAAATATTATATACGATTAAATAGTGATATAAAATGAACCAAATAAAACATGCATATTGGAGTATATAAATTACCGGCAAAGATCTAAAAATTATTTAGCTGTAGTAAGTTTGGTGGTGGTAGGTGCGATATGTATTTTTGAGACGGCCATTTTGTTGAATTCATATATGTAGAGATAAGGAAGCATTTTCTCTTTTTTTTAAATGTTTCTAAAATACTATTTATTGATTTAAACTATTTTTTTTATTATATAAAAAAGAAAGAAAATCATATCTATTACATAAAAGTAACAAATATATATTTTACAAATAATAATTCTATTTTTGAATATGGGTTTTGTTATATTATTCATATATATGTTAATTATATATAGAAAAATAATTAGGTAGATAGCTTTGTACTTTTATCTAAACATTCATTTATATATGTAAACATAGCATATATTATTTCTAGTAAAATGCATTTGAAAAGTCAACAATAAATAAATTGTAAAGTAATTACATTATGCATTCAGCTAATATAAAATCAATATTATAAAATAATAGTTAATAGTTTATAAGTTAAAGTTAATAATTAATAAGTTTTTTTATCTATATATAAATGTAATTTTTATAGAATTTATATATTAGATATAAAATATTATATAACAATATATTTTAAATATCATGCTATAAAATATGCTTTTTATGTTATTTAAAAACTTATTTAATTGGTAATTTGTTCATAGTTACTAAATAACATATATGTTATATATGCTATATCATCAATTAATAGTACATATTAGTGATCTAAATTTTCAAATCTTTCAATTCAAGTTTCAAATCGAGTCACATCATTTTCAAACATTTATATAAATTATTATTTCAAATCTTAAATCTAATTTTCGAGTCAATTCGAGTCACACCTATTTAATTTTCAAAAATTTTTATGGATTAAATTCACTATTTATCATAGTATTGTAGCCACATTATTATACGTAATATGTAATTTATATACTTATAAATTATATAAGTCATTATTTATATGTATATATATATACAATAAATGCTCCTTTTTTTTCGAGTTTATTCCAAATTATAGTACTAATCGAACTTATTAAATATATTCCTATTATATATAATAGGAATATATTTAATAAGTTCGATTAGTACTATAATTTGGAATAAACTCGAAAAAAAAGGAGCATTTATACGATCAGAGTGATAGATTATTAATATAGATGTAGGGAACTAAATTAGTGAACAAACGTATATTAATAGATAATAGATAAGGACAGGTAGCTAATTGCATATCCTAAATTATTATTATATAATACTCATGAATCGATTTTATATGATACATTGGATGGCATTTAGTGTATGATACACTCTCAATATATAACTCTATGTAGAGAAATATGTACACTTATTAACTATTTTAGTGTTTGTATATTATATATGTGTGTATATATGCATGTATGTAGGTAGGTGTTTATTTAGTTAGATAGGTATGCAGGTAGGTATATGTGTAGATGGATAGATAGTCAGGCAAATATGTAGGCAAGTATACAGGTGGGGAGGTAGGCAGTCAGGTATGTAGGACCTACATATATATATACATTGGGAAAGTAGATAGGTATGTATGTAGGTAGATAGGTGGGTAGTATAGTTAGGTAGGTTGTAGGGCAGGGAGGTATGTATGTAGGTAGATATATGGATGGGTGGGTAGATAGGAGGTAGGTAGGTGGGTGATAGGGTAGTTATATAGGCAAGTAGGTTGGTAGGTAGTCATGAAGGTAGAGAGATATGGGTGGGTAGTTAGGTGGGTGGGTGGAAAGGTAGATAGATAGTTAGGTGGGTGGTAGGGTAGTGTATGCATATAGGTAAGTAGGTACTCAGGAAGATATTTAGGTATATGAGTGGGTGGGTAGGTAAGTAGGTTGGTGGTAGGGTATGCATATAGGCAAGTAGGTGGATGGGTAGGTAGTCAGGTAGATATATGTATGGGTGGGTAGTTAGGTGGGTGGATGGATAGGTAGATATGTGAGTAGGTAGATAGATAGGTAGGCGGGTTGTTGGGTAGGGTATGTATATGGGCATGTAGGTGGCTGGGTAGGTAGTCATGCATATACTTAGGTTGGTAAGTAGGTAGGTATATAGGTGGGTAAGTAGGTATTCATGTAGATATGTAGCTATAGTAGGTATGTAGGAAATCTGCAATGGAATTTGTTTATGTTTACTGTGCTCTCACATTATACTTTGTTTGTAGAAGTAAAGGGGATCAACTGTATATTAGATGATGGGAAGTTTTTACTATCAATAAATTCAATAATTTATGTGACAAACATTGTTTTATGATTTGAAAGTCTTCGAATACAGGAATTGGTAAAGATTTGATGTCTTCAAACATTTTTTTGGTGATTTGAATGTCTTCGAATACATGACATGGTAGAGATTTGATGTCTCCAAACATTTTTTTAATGATTTGAAAGTCTTCGAAGACAAGCAAAGATTTGAATTTTTAGATCACTAGTACATATTACAATTTGTTCTGATATTAACTAATTTATCCATTGAGATCCTCTTAATTAATAAATATATATATATATTTATATACACAAAATTAATTTACCTTACTATGGCAAGCTTTTTCGGCACTTTATGAATCGCATTCTCAGATCATTTATATCTCTCATCACATTTAGTAGAGCACCAGACATGCATACTATATCGTCCATCGACTGCTGTATATAGTTCTTTATAGGCACCCACGATAAGTCATTTATGAGATGACATTCAGAGAGGAACATATCTCGCCAGGTTCACTTTATTGCCCCAACAGTGTCCTGAATATAGAAATTAGAAAAATATAGATAAGTATAAATATAGATAACTATATTTATTAATATATATATAAGTTAAATTTGTTTTATAAATAAAATTACTTATTGGCGGAATAAGTCTTAATAGATTACTAAATAAGTCGTCAGAGATTACTTTAATAAATTAATATGAGTAATTAAGAATTAAGTAATATAACTACTCATTAGTAACCTCGTACCACTTGTAAAGTTAAGTGTTTTCATAATTCTACAATTATTATTCTAATATTTATATTTAATCATTAATTATTGATGGAAAATATAATATATACAAATATGTATATAAATAATAAATCTAGATTAGAAATTAAAATAATTTAAGATAACTATAATGTTAAATTCATAAATAATACTTTTAGAATAAACTAAATTTAATAAGACGTACTAGATTACATAGTCCGAAATGACCTCGTACAAGATTAATTTTAGATAAGTTTTTTTATAGATAAGTTAAATTGGTCTATAAATAAAATTACTTATTGACGAAATAAGTCAATAGATTACTCAAAAAGTCGTTAGAGATTACTTTAATAAATTTATATGAGTAATTAATAATTAAATTATTATGGCACGAGGTAATTAGAATGTACGTAATTTAAAAGTACGACTTATTACTAAGTTATTAAATAAGTTATTAGTACTCTCTTACGACTTGTAAAATTAAGTGTTTTCATAATTATAGAATTATTCTAATATTTATATTTAATTATTAATTACTGATGGAAAATATAATATATATATATATATATGTATGTATGTAAATGATGACTATAGAGTCGAAATTAAAATAATCTAAGATAACTATAATATTAAATTCATAAATAATACTTTTAGAATAAATTTAATAAGACGTACTAGATTATATAGTCCGAAATGATCTCGTACAAGATTACTTTCTACCGTAATTAATACTAAACATGTTATTAAAATATAAGTTATAAATCATACTATAATTATGATGTATAAATATTAATTATTAAACACTATATGATTATACAGATAATAATATACTAAACATAATAATATAATTTTAACACTAAATGAATACGATTTTATTAATTTTATAGTTAATAAATTATCATATTTAAAATTATACTATAATAAATTATTATAAAATAATTATCAACAATTATGTATACATTACTAAACAAGTAATATTATAGTAAATATATTATGTGTATTAATAATACTATTATATTATGAATTTTTATTATATATAATGATTATCATTATGATAAGTAAATAAATATTAAGAATGTAAATTGAGCATTACTGTAATGATTACATCATTTATTTAATTAATATAAATTAATTTAATAAATGATTTATCTAGTTGACAATATTATAAATTTAACAATAATTTATGTTATACAATTATCAATAATCATTTTTATAATTATATTTCATATAATATTATACACAACATTTAAAATATGTCTAGTGAGCATGTTTTAGATTTAGAGTTTAAAATCGCGTTATTGTATTTGTATGGTGTTTATTAGTTATGTGTATTTGCACATAATATAATATATTATTAATATATTGATTAATTCAAATCTAATTTAATACTGTTACTCGAGTAATCAAAATAAAAAGTTTCCATATTTTATTCACAATACTATTATTATAACTTTAATATTCACAATTATTTATTATAAATTAAATTATTGTATTAATAATTATTACGAAAAATAAATTTAATAATATAAAGCAGATTTAAAAACACATGTTATATTCAATTATTGAATATTTCAAATTGTATTTTTTAAATAATTTAAAATATATAGATAATATTAAAAATGTTGTATATAATTAACTGTTAATTCAATTTACAATTTAATTTATAAATATATTATTTAAAAATATTATATTAATAAAAAACTAACATATAATTGTCTGTATAACTTGTTTAGATGAATATATTCAAATGAATTAAAATTATAGTTTATTTACATCAATGATTAAAATAACGCATGCGCATTGAATATTCTCATTATAATATGAAACTAGAGTATGTGATTCATCATAAATAATGGATACCTAGTAGCGGATTATATGCAATCTTAATTGTAACCCCATTCGTGTTTATTATGCATGAATAAAATTGAATACCATTCCGGTATACTTTGCGTGGGTTTTTTTAGGTTGACAATTATTTTGTATATTTGTCATTAATGATTATTTTATAAAACCAAATATGGAACATTATATTATATATATTAATTAAGTATAATATAAAATTTCAAATTGATACCTATTGTTAAAAAAAGGTATGCCCATTAGGTATATTTTTGATTGTCAGCCGTTCCCGTAAAGAATGACTATATATATATATATATATATATAAACACACAGAAACATATATATATTATATTTATATATATATATATATTAATATATAAATACACACACACACACACACACACATATATATATATATATATATATATATATATATATATATATATATATATATATATATATATATATATATATATATATATATATATATTTATATATATTACTATATAAACACACAAATGTGTACACACACACACACATATATATATATATATATATATATATATATATATATATATATATATAATTAAAATGTATGATGACATCACGGTAATGCAATGACTCATGATCCACTAGCAGCGTAGGTCCTACACTAGTATGACATTATGTAATATAGTCACGCTCCAAGATAACATCATGGTAATGCACTGACTCATTTCATAATAATATACGTGGGTAATGATGACTCACGTCGTGAGTCTCGCGTACACTGTACACACGTATACAATGTACGTCGTAAACTATTATGAAATGACCATATATTTATAGGTAATATATATAGGTAAATATATGGAAATGCCAAATGTAGTAATTTTTACTATGACTGTTCCTATGTATATTATATCCTATATAGTATTATATAATATCATGGAATCTCATATGACCATCTAAATAATACGAGCTCTAATTACGTAACATGGTCACCAAGATAACGTCACGGTAATGACTCATGACTTACCTACACTAATATGAAATACCATATGTGTAATTAAAAATCGCGATTATAAAATCTTTGATAAAATCTTACTATATTTTGGTGTACACGCACATTTCAATTTAATATTTTTAAGAAAGATTTTTTATTTAAAAAGCTAAAAATAGAAATCTTTTGATAAAATCGCGATTAAAAATCGAGATTAGCTCGGTGTACACGCGGCTTAAGATGATTCGTGTAGGTCCACAAGAAATCATCTACATCCACATCAACGAGACCATTGACTATTTTGTAAGTCAGCACCATATCAGCAACATGCCTACGGGAAGAAAGTGATTTTAGCTTTATAAATAGTAATCTATCAGGGTATTCTAATGAACCTAAATTGCAACTAAAGAAAAGCTTACGAGTAAATAGTCTCTGAACCAATTCGAGTTTGGTGGAATTACCATTTGTTCTGAAAGGAATGGATGGATTCCAGAGACTGGAAGCGTATTCAAGGACAGGTCTTACATAACTTATATATGCTAGTGTCAATGGTACATGTTTGTTACATCAAAATACTCGAAAGATTATATTAATCATTTTGTATGCTTTACGGATAATATTATCAATATGATCATTAAAAGATAGATTATTGATAATTACACCTAGATCGGTGTACGTATTAGAATAGCCTAATTGAACACCGTTAATCGAGTATGATGATATCATTACCCTTACTAGACATTATAGAGCATTTATGGATTGCTAATTAAGACCTGATAATTTTGACCAATCATTTAATTAGGTTAGTGCATTATTCATCTAGTCCATTTCAAATTCATATTTATGGATAAGAGAAAGTTTGGCATCGTCAGCAAAAAGGGTACATATGATCTGAGGTGAGAATATATTGGGAAGGTCATTTATGTAGATTATAAATAAAATTGGTCCTAAATAAGAACCTTGCGGAACACCTAATGTTGCCATAATATTATCAGATACATTCATACCAACCTTAACACACTGTATATTATGAAGATATGATTGTATCCAGTGTAGTATATTACCGGTTATTCCTAGAGCTTCAATCGTAGATAATAGCTTAGCATGTGATACTGTGTCGAATGCCTTTGCGAAATCGATGTATGTAGTATGCAAAGTATAGTTGTTGTCCATGACTCGGGCTAGATTCCTATAGTATTGGATCAACTGCAGAGTGGTTGATTTTCCCGATAGAAATCCATATTGGCATTGTGATATGTAGCCGTTTTCTCTGAGAAAGTGAACCAAGTATCTACAAAGAATCTGTTCAAAAAGAATTAATGTGGAGGGTAGAATACTTATAGGTCTATAGTTCGATGGTAAATATGTATCACCTTTTTTAAATATAGGAGTAATTATACTCTGTTTCCACATATTTGGGCAGTATTGGTTAGTTAGTGAATGATTGAATATTAAGGAAAGAGGAATACATAGCTCATATGATAAATATGTTAGGATACCCTTTGGTAGTCCGTCTGGTGGTATACTGTATACTATTTTCTTACAGTCTCGGGGCTTGTAGGGAAGGTGTTAAATACATTATTAGAAACTATGGATGAATTACTAATAAATATATAGCTGTCCTTAGTAAATACAGATTTAAACTGTTTAGATAAGCATTCAGCTTTATCTCGATCTAGGGTTAACAATTTATTATTATTTGACATTAGAGGAGGCATATTGTTACGCGTAGATATGTGTCTATTAACATAATAAAATGATTTAAGGTTATTGTTAGAGAGTGCTCTAGCTGCAATATTATAGATGTAATCCGATATGGTTTCAGATAACTTTATTTGATATAGTCTCCATTTAGCTTTAATATTTGGTTTATTTTATTTTTATATAATTTCTTACATTTCGAATCAAGTTTTTTGATGAATTTAGGAAATTTAAATGACCGTATAATTGATAGGGGAGAGTTATCATTGATTAGTGTCTTTACAATTTCAATAAATGTTGTTAGTAATACATCAGTAGAATCTTCAAACCTTAAGAATTCTAGACCAACTTAAATTATTCAGAGTTTGCTTAACAATATTTAAATTACATAGTGAGTAATTAAAATTACAATTACTATTAGTCTTAGATTTCATTGTAATAACATTTGTATTGAAAATATTAGCAGTTATAGATAAATGATCACTAGTAGAAGTATTGTAGCTAAAAGGAGTATCTATACTGAGGTTAAATATACAGTCATCATTAGATAAGACCAGATCAAGGATATTATCTTTTCTAGTATTGTTAGTTACAAACTGGGTTAGAGAAGTAGATATAACAAAATCCGTGAATATTTTGTCAAGTGGGTTACTAGGTATGGGAGAATCACCATACGAGTTAATAACAGGGAAATTCAAATCACATATTAGAATAAATGTATTAGAGAGTTCAGTATATTTAGAATATCTAGAATATCAATATTATGTGGATTATGAATAGTTAGAGCATAAGAGTTTAAATAGCATTTAACAAAAATGAATATCCCACCACCACTAGTAGATAATCTATCCTTTCTGTATATAGTATAATTAGATGTGTTACAACATAGAATAGCGTTTGTGTATGAGTCATTTAACCAAGTTTCATTAATAATAATAATATCATAAGTGTTAGTAGGTAGAATATAAATTAATGAGGGAAGCTTGTTACATATACTCTGTGCATTGGTATAGAATACAGTAATATGTTTATTTTCTAGTCATTTAGATACTTGATCAGGCGTATGTTTGTTGCTGTTATTAGATTTAGATTGTTTGTTGCTATTATATGTTTTTCCAGTTAGAATAATCAGTATCACTGTAAGTAATTGTTGTATTCCAATCAATTATGTATTTATCATTGTCTATTTTATAGTTTTTTAATTCATATGATAGTGTGCTATTGTTAAAAACGCAGAGTATATTTCCAGATAGGGCATTTGCTCCTATTGGGAGAATAATACGTTTAAGACGTTCGTCATAGGATAAATCGGGACGTACAGATATTTTATCGTATTGAGTGTGTCTTTGAGGATGTTTCGAAAATGTGCTTAGTAATTCCTTTATAGTGATACTATCATTTAGACATATTTTAACTATTAAGTTTCACTTATCCGTAATAATTTTTAATTTAGAGTATGCTTTTTCATATACACCTAGATCCTTCATTAATGTATTTGGTTGTTCGTCTTGGGATAATCCAAATATGAACAGTTTTTTGTTAAGATTAATTTCAATAGTTATTTTATTACTTATTGTTTTTGCTATAGAAGACTTATTTATAGACTGTTCAATGTTCTTAGATAACGCGTTCGCATAACTCTTAGTATCATTTACTTTTAAATTAGTAAGATCAGTTATCATATTTTTTAGATCAACAATTGTATCTTTTAACTCGCCAATTTACGTTTGTGTTCATCAAAAATAGTTTTGATATTATTTTCAAAAATATTTTGTATGAGATTAGTAATACTTAGTGATAATTCCGAGTTAGACATTCTTCCAGTAGTTGTCATTTTAGTGATTATATGGATGTATAGAGGAAAAATATAATAAATAATATAATAATGAATAAATAATACCAAATACCAGAACAAAGATGCATAGAGGATAAATATAGTAAATAATGCAATAATTAATAAATAATACCAGATACCAGAACAAGGAGCTTAGCAAGCAAATAAAACTATTTGTATAGTTATACATACAATTATAAGTATACTTATTTACCTATATATATATATATATATATATATATATATATATATATATATATATATATATATATATATATATATATATATATATGAATACAATACCTATATATACAATACTATAAAAATACTATATATATATATATATATATATATATATAAATTGATATAACAATACAATAGATTTAACTTAAAGCATAATATGCATGAAAATAGATTTATCATAATATATTTAATAATAATTAATTAATAATACGTGTCGAGTTAAAAAATTACAAAAATGTATAGTTTATTCATAATATGAGTTTAAAAGTGCTATTTTGGCATATTTTTCAAAATCGAAATAAATAAACAAATATTATCGTGACGTCATAGTGGGACTGTTTATGATTATTGACAGTTAAATTATTTTAAAAATAAATAATAATTTAATTTAAAATACCTTTAATATATCATTTATGGATATAGTATTAACTTGTGGAATAGATTATTATGTAGATATATTACTAAACATTAGTATTATAAGTTAACAATTCAAATCTATTATTAAAATAATAAACGATCAGTTATTTACCGATAATATAACACTGGTGGAAATTTAAATATACCAGCGGTATTGAAAATGAATCGTCCGTTATAGAACATAACTGGTTAGTTAAATACTTATCAACATCATATAATGTTTATACTTATTATATTTACTAATTACATAACATTATAGGTTATAATAAATTAGATCGATGTTTAGTATAATGATTTTAATAATAGTAATAAAATTATATTCTATTATATTATATTACTTTATAATCTATCATCTAGTATAATATTAATATAACTTATTATTATAATTTTATATTTTGATTATAAATTATAGTATAGGACTTATAAGTTTAATATATCTGAGTGTTTAATAACATATTCAATAGTATTCAATTCATATTTAATATGTTGTCTATATAAACTTGATTATTATAACTAAATGATCATATACAATATTTTTATTTGGTGGAGTCCTTTCATCCCATCCAGGAACTTAGATGAAGTTTTCACTTATAACCATATATGGCTCTAATGTCCCTTCGAAGCCGCTCTCATGTTAAGGCATCCATGGTTTTAACGAGAGCCGATCATTTATTTATACACAATTATATAAGATCACTTCTAAATAATATTTTAAGACCCATTTTATAAAATTAATTAATGGTCCGGACGAGGGTCGAACCCGTGTCCTACTGCTTGTGTGTCTGACGCCTTAGCCACTGAGCCACACAGGTAGTTAATAATTGTAGTTAATTAATTATTGTCGATGGGTGTTTGTGTTTACTATAATTAAATATGACTACTTTAACTTCATATCAGAGGTTTTCTGAAGGATAAATCACAAAATATTGCTTCGTGAAATGCTTCGCAAAATTGTTGTGTTCTTGGACAATTTTCTACGATTAAATTGAATTTTATAATTCTTATATTATATATTCTTGGTTATACGCTATTACGATTTGTCATTTTTGAAACTTGTATCCAGTTAATCCTGTATCATTATCACTATCCTCTATATATTCATATACTATTTCATCAAGTTCACCTTCATTAAAATATCAAAGTTTACTTTAAATTATATAGCTTACTTACCTAAATTGTGATTAAAAAACTATTATATTAACCATATGTCTTATGGCATTGCTTATGCACTAATTTATCGTATAGTTCACATATAACTAAAGATGTAATCTACTTTAAATAATATCATATGGATAATTACTTTGAGAAGAATACTTTGTAAAAAACTGTACAACTCTGTTATATAAGTAATGTTTGCATATATACAATACTATAGTAAAAATTATTATATTAAATAATAAATGATTACAATATAAAGTTATATTATAATATTTATATAAAATGTTTAATTATATAAAATTTATAATACATGAGTTTATAATATACACTATATATATAAATATCTTAATATACACATATAATATATATATGAAATATATAAATATATAAAAAAAATTATAATTATGTAAATAGAATTATAATTAATTTATAAGCACATCAAAGGATTTTAATATTTTTAACACATTCATTAATTTTAATATTAATTTTTATTATTATATTCTATAAATAATATTTCATTATTATAATCAAATATCATTATTCAGTGATTATATATTATATTTAATCATGTTTAATTACTATCTTACAAATATAATTGATCATTCTATATAATTTTATCAAACTATATTGCCAGCAGTAAATATGATCGATTTATATCGTATCTCTAGTAATTTATAATATTATATATGATATGTCACTCCCATCTAAATATAGATCATAGTTACCAATTTTAATTGAAATATATATCGCAAGCAATACGCATATCCTGCAGTTAAAATATACACCTATATATTTAGGTCATACAAATTACGATATTTTCAAGTTTTATCTTACTTAGTAATTTGATTAATTTATAACATTATGTACATATATTATGTTATTCTTATTAATATTATGTTAAGTGAATATATATGTACATTATATAATATAGAAATAACATTTATATACTTGGATTCACATTAAATTTATTATATTAAAATGAACAATTCACAGCCTCATTTATTTTGATTATTATACGTCATTTATATTTAAAATTACTAAACCTATCTACATATTACAATTTTTATTGTCCTTTGTAATTCTAAATGTTTGTTTATAACTTAAATAGAATCCAAAAGATACGAAATAATTATCAATTATTTAACTATATAATTATATAATATAAAATAAAAATTGAATACAATATTTTTTAAATTTAAAATTCAAATATCCTATAATTTATCTTTGGGATCCTACTATGACGTCACAGTTCATTTTTCGTTTTATATTTCGTTTTTTGATTAAAACACATTATTTTGGTATAAATAAGTATTATTTCAAAATTTTATGAATAGAGTTCATATTTATTTATACCATATTATATTAATATGGATAATCTATTTTCATGCATATTATGCTTTAATTTAAATTTATAAAATGATATTAATTCATATGTATGCATGTATGCAGATCAAAATATAAAAAAAAATAATTTCTAAAGAATTATTTTGAAATGATTATATCTATTTCTATGAATAGAGAAATACAAGTATTATTTGTTTAAATGCAAAATAAATAATATAAATGTTGGGTATATTTTTGATAAGTTAATGTAATGATAAATATAAAATTGTTTATATATATATTTATTATGCATTATATAGAACAATGATATCTGATAATTAAATATAAAATAAAATACATATACATATATAATATAATATGAATTATAGATGTATAATTTATAGTAATAATTTATTTAGAAAATATAATAAAAATCATATATTCAAATAATTATATAAGAAGTAAATTAAATTATATATATTATGCAATAAATTACCAAATACCAAAAATGAATACCAAAAATGAATACCAAAAACCCATATAATAATTACTACCAAATAATCTAAAATATGTATTAATTTATTTGAATAATAGTTTTAGATAATAAATGTAGCTAACATAACATATAAACTCACCTAAATTAATTATATATTAAAATATTTAATTGTATAAATAAAATACTAGTACATAATATTATATAAAATATATAATACTACTATAATATGTGTATGTCATAATTTATGTATAACTTATATGTAAATAAATATGTATAACAAATATTATATAACTATATACACATATATATATATATATATATATATATATATATATATATATATATATATATATATATATATATAATGCTTATTAGATATAATTATTATGAAATGTAATAAAGAAATTATTTATAATTTATATTATAATAAATATTATATATGTATTCAAAATACAATACTACTATACATATATATAATTCTTATACAAAACATAGCATTTAATGCCTAATATAATGTCACGATTCAGTGATTTTTAATAGTATGTAATATAATGCTAATTTAAGTATGAAGCCAATTAATATAGTATTAATTAATAAATGTACAATATGTAATATATATTTATAATTATTATGTTAATATTATAGTATATGATGCACTTAGCTTATATTGATATTTGAAGATTTAAACAATTTTATAATTTAGAAATGTATCAAATTTTGAACCAGGAAGTGAAGTGATATTAATATTATACATGGATTTTTTAAATAATGGCTATTAATAATTTACAATTAAATTTGTAGTATTCAATAATTTACTATTTATTAAAATTAAATATGTAAGTAAATTTAGAATAAAATTCTACTGTATTGTGGTCGATAGTAATAAACAAAAAAGCCGAAATATACTATCTATATTTAAATTTTACTATATATTTATTTAGATATATTATATGTTAAATTAACAGCAATTAAACAAATTATGAAAATGTATAATAACTCTTGAAAATATTATTAACTAATTGTATTGTTTTAAATATTACGAAAATATTATTTTATATTTCTAATAATACAAATTACCATTAATATAAATATAAAATTGTTATATAATAATTCTTAAAATCATGTATACCTTTTTGAATATACTAACTTTTAAAACATATACAAGTTTTTGAAATATTTAATCATGCATAATATACTTCTCTACCAAGTATTACTATATGATTATTAACAATTCAATTAATTAAGGTATACCTAATAAATATATATATATATATATATATATTTAATTACATAATATATAATTAATTTAAATATTATACTTATTTTTAATGAAATAAATAAATATAACTATAATATTTTTAAATAAAGAACTCATTTTATTTTAAATGTAGGATATATACATTTTATAAATATAATTAATATGTGTCTTGTAAAAGTCTATAATTACCATTTATTCTAGATGAATATACATAATTAAGTTTTATTATAGTAGTTATTACAACTACTTATTATTAATAGAATATGTTAATAGGTGTAATATTATATAATTCGATTATTAATTATTTATATAAATATTCATATAATAACATTATTATTTATTTATTATTCTTATCTATAATGAAACTTATCATTTTAATAAAGGCGTAATTGTCTCGATAAGCAACACTGCTTCTATAATTACCCTGGTATTGCCTAAATCTAATAATAATAATAATAATTAATATAATATAATAAAATAATAATAAATTATACTTTATTTAAATATAGTATTTTATATAAATATAATATAAATAATAATTATAATATATTTCAAATTGATAACTTGAATACGTTGACGAATATGCGAGAATTAAAATAAATAAGTGGCATGTTATTAATTTTAATAAAAATGTAATGTAAAAAAATGTAATTCCATTTTCACATATACAATCTTTAGATAATCACATATTATTTAAAGTAATTCATATAAATATACATTAAAATAACTCTATTATAATATGTTATAAGTAAATGTATATTGTAGTATACCATATGTATATGTATATCAACGTGTGATGAGATTAATGAGGCAAATTAATGCATGCATTACATCTATACAAAAAAAGATGGAGAACATATTATATATATATATATATAAATATATGTTGATTTATATATTTCAATTAATTAAAAGATACATAAATCCAGTGAATACATAATCAATTATCAGTGTACTTTTGTAAATTATATGTTATATTAATCCTTAGCCTAGGAGTGCAACAGGTGAACAGCCAGCATATAGTAAGCGAGATGAACCGAGTTCGACTCTAGATAGTTATTATTATTCTCTTGTGTGTATTAAGAACTTAATAAATAATATTATTAATACATAATATATTACTATTTGTATTGTATTTTCCGGGGTCCCTCGCAGTTATTTATAATATGTTTACGTATATGACTATATTATATATAACGTTCTATTGTATTCAATATATAGATATGATATTTTAATAAATTAATATTATTATTATATAATAGATTGTGAATATATATTATAAATTCATGTAGTTATTATTTAATTTATTATATAATAAAATATCGTTTCGAATACTAGCATGTATTTATAAGCAAACAAATGTTTATAATATATAATAACTGGCTAGGTAGCTCAGCAAGTTATTTATCAGAAACTCAGGCAATATGACCAGCTTTCAAAGTAAAATGTAAAATTTAAGTTAACTTTCAAAGTAAATTGTCGAAGTGATCATATATAATTAATATTATCATAGAATATTTACCAAAATAATAACATTATTATATCTGCATATATACATACAAAAAAAAAGAGTTATAATATTGTTATTATTTATGAGTAAATTATAATTATTTAAATAAATAGTTTTTTTGGTATTTAGTATTAGATTTTTTTAAATTAAACTTTTCGATAATTATTATTTTCAATAAAATAATATCACTATTCATTATAAATTATAAATAAGTATTTAAATAATTCAAGAGCAAAATTAAATTTTATATTATTTTAAAACTTTTATTTAAAACAGAATGTTATTCATACATTTTTATAAACAATAATATAAACAATAATAAATTATCAATATTATAATTAAAGTTTCTTGTAAACAGATGTGCCCTAAAATACTTAATTTTTGAACTCACAAAGTTTGATAATCGTCCATATGTTTTCATGTATCTATTCCACTATATGATGTTCACTAATAATATATTAACTAATAATGATACGAATATAAGTTGACTATTTAATGCTTATTTTATCATCAACAAATATTCCTATACTATATGATTTAAACACAATAGTTCAATTAGTATTTAAATATTCGCTATTCATATACATCCCTAGTACATATATAATACTATTTAAATATATTACTTGTCATACCATGCTAACTCAGTATTAAAGTTAGTATGACTTGTACATACGTATACTTGATTTATCACATATTAATGTTAGTCGTATCGAATACATACAATATAATGGCATTTTGTATACTATATATATATGATCCACATTAATTCATTATTATAGTTATATTTTATAAGTATTATTGAATGTTTAAAACATGGCCCATTTATGGATTTTTATAAAATATCAATTATTAATTAGGATATATGAAAGTAATAAGTAATGTGTATGTATAAGTTCATATATTTATATTTATATATATATATGTATATTATTATTTATATTTATATAATATTATATGACGTAAATGTAACCAATGGAGTTTACATAGTAATTTAGATATATTAGTCTGAGAGTATATTGGTATATTTAATGATTCTCTAGCCATATCATTTTGAAAAATGTAAACCTTAGAAATTATACGATGAGCGTTGAATATAAGTATGAAGGTGCAGTAGCGAATAGGTGTATGCTGTAAGCAGACGCTATAATAATGTATGTATATATTTGTAGTAAATACCGAGTAAGGCGTAGTGAATGTAGTTGATAGTTTAGTAACTTTGTAGTATGGGAAAGTTGTATATAAAAACTAAAGTACTGTCAAATATAACACTAGCTTTATGATATGGGTTGAATACTTGATAGGCTGTACATTACTATTGATTTGAAGTTGTGTTTTAATTAGAAATTGAAGGTGAAACAAGATAACATCGGCTTTAAATTGATGACGGATAAGGGATTTATGGAGACACAATTGTAAATGGTGGTGAAAGTACTTAATATTACATTATTCATTAATAGTTAGTTAACACTCGGTAATATTTATATTTATATATTTGTATTTTAACAAGGATATTGAAAGAGCAACTATTATCATAATTAACTTATATTAATTTAATATGTCCTCAGAATGTTAATGGATAATATTTTATAATTTTAATCTATATATAATATATTAAATAATTATTTTATAATAATTGATAACACATATTATAATTTTATATATTTATTAACACTTATTTAGAATATACAATTATTATTTTATTTCATCTTAGATAATATATGTTATCATAAAATAACAAAATATAATAAATAAAATTATATTAATAGCAGATATCCTTTTCCATTTTCATTAATGATTTATTCTGTAATATTCATTTATTAATTAATATGTTATTATGTTTATTATTGGTAGTAATAACTGTTAGATCGATGAATAAAAATAAATTTGTTATATAACTAATATAATTATTACATGACATATGATAACATAATATATAAAAGTTATATTTAATCATATAAATAATGAAATGACGTATGTTATTAGATAAATATAGTATTGTAATCCGTATTAATACATGTTGATAATATATTACATAATATACAACTAAATAAAAATATATTTAAGTATATATATATTTATTTATATATATATATATATAGTTATAATTACATATAACCATGTTATTTATATGAAATAACTAGTATGGCTAATGCATATTATAACTATGGTCGCAGATTGTAGATAGGAAGGTTGTATGTAATTATTACGTACTTTTGTATTACTAAATGTGTATACATGCAGATATCGCTTATAATTAATTATTAATAATAATTTAAGTATGGCTAAACTCCTTAAAACTAACGTGGATAGCAGTAATTTCCTATTTTCTTATAGCCCCAAGGACGGCAGAATTTTAAGGAAGCAAAACGACAGACTTTATATATTTGCTTCGGTCCAAAGAATCCTCCGCAAACGGTATCTGTTATTATATCATTATATATATTTCATATAAATAAATTTAAATACTTATATATATATATAATGTTTTATAAATTTTAATTTAATTATACTATAAAATACATTGGTAGGTACGAATTACTAACTTTTAAAGCAGAACTTAAATTTCTTATTTCCAAGTTTCAACACCTTTAAAGAAGATCCGGAACAACAATACGGCTTGCGTACCAACCTCCATCTCTTTCTATTTGATCACGTGGTTAATAGAATTTAATTATTGTATTATTTATTATAGTCCTAAAGTGTTTAAATACAATATAATATTATTGATATTTTGAAATACAATTTACACAGTAAAATTATTAATTTTAAATATCAATATTTATTTTATAATACTATATATTTCAAAATTAAAAAATGTAATTATTACATAACATTAAGAGGACGTGATACTATTAACATTACATATAAAATCATTATTTTCAATTTTTTTTAGTAATTTGAATTATTTAAAATATTATGATTAACGTAATGTAACAATTATATACCAATGTAACAAATATTACTTATTTACTGAATTTAACTTATGATATATTGTATATATGTACATTTCTTTAAAAAATATTTTCTATTTAATTTTATCTTTATATACATATATATATTGTATGTATAACATTATTAGTAGTATAACATCACTTTCATTGTTTAAACGTAAACTGTATGTCCATTTTAAATCACGTAATTCGTTCTATTTTTATATTAGTTATCTATTTATTTTTGTTTTTGTTTTTTTTATTATCTAACGACGCCTATAATCACCATATGTTTGTGAAGTCAATAAACTATATATAAATAAATAAATAAATGTATACATAAATTACTAACTCTGGTATTGTATAATATATATTATAATTATATATAAATTATACAATAATTAAAAAAATCTATAAACTTAATTTACTCAAAATAAATATATTTAATTTTGTAGATCTACAATAAATCCAACTATCAATTTAAGTTTTAATCATTGTACTCAATATTTTAATAATTTATAAAGACAATATAAATAATTAATAAAATTAAATATTTCTCTTTAGATGTGATATAAATAATATAACTTTATATATAGTGTATATATGGGTAATTTTTTGAAAAATATTATAATTAATTAAGTATGAAAAGAATGACATTATATATTATTTAGATTAAATATTAATTAAATATTATAAACGATATAATAAATCTATATATTTTCAATAAGATAGTTTTAGAAAAAATGTAATTATTATAAACGTAGATATATTTTGAAAACATTATATTTTCTATATATATGTTATATATAAAGTGATACATAGTATCACTTCTTCTTAAAAATCTATAATAGTATTGAGTTACCATACAAATATTTAGTATTAGTTACATATTCCCTATATTATAAAGCTATACTTGTATAAATATTTAGTGGTTTAACACAGGTAGATATGGTTAAAACATAAACAATGATAATTAAGTAAAGCGCTAACCTGTAACATGTATGTCTTCTACGCCAGAAACCACACCTCTTTTTCTTCATATACGACTCCCATTTAAGTTTCAAACATGCAAGTTGGATCGGGGATTTGGCTTTAGAACTGCAGTGTCCACACCATCTACCTGTTAAAGATATACAAAGTATTAGTTATACAATATCTAAAGATATTATATGATGAGGTTATTTAGCAAATATATATATATACATATTTCATATAAAATATATTTATGCTAAATGTATGTTTTTAAATTTTGAATCATATAACTATAATTAATATAAATAAGTATATATAATATCACACACACTCACTCAGATATATACACGTATAATAATATATATATATATATATATATGATTATATGTATAAGTAACTACTGAAAAGTCCTCTTTTTTCATCATATTTAATTTCTTCAGTTCCGTTTAATTCTGAGACTTCTTTGATATCATTTTCATATTTCTCTAGTTCTTTAGTGTACGCTAATAATAAGAGAGGTATGGTGTTTGGTTAAATCTTAAATATTTATATATATATATATATATATATATATATTCATATAGATATTTCATTTTCATTCAAACCGATATTCATTTAATAACATATTTTATTTTAAAATTCAATTCATCAACTCCTCAAATAATATTACACTTTGTATTCTTTAAATAATACTTATATTTATAATATACTGTACTAGTGATATAGTACGCACTATTTAAGTTATTTAATTTAATTATTAATTAATACATTTAACCATATTTATTAATTTTTAAATGAAAGTATCTAATATAACTGAAATATGTATTATTAAATGCGTAATTAAAGATAATGAGTGACGTATATAATAACTAATGAACTCTAACCCGCTAATGCAGCCTCCTCCTCCTGCTGCTGCTGATGCTGATCATCAGCTTCTTGTGAACTCGCATACACACAACAATATGCTATGGTCAACAATAGAAGTACGGGTAATAACCTCATCCTGTACAATATCATCACTGTTATATAATCTATTGATTTATTCGTATAATGTATATCATATTTAATGGTAATATGCTAAACTAAGAAAACAATGAATGTATTTTCTTACTAATATAATATATAATAATATACCTTAATCAGTGTGTTATTTACTTGAAGCAATGTTAATTAAGGTAACAAACAGACGATGTTATATATAGTAATGAATGTATCACGTGGTTTAATAATGTAACGTGATCATGTTTATACATTTATTATAAGTTCGTACATACATCTTATTAAAATAAGTATTGTAGGAAATACCCATGTACTAAATATAAATAAGTATATGTATATTTGAAGATATATATACATATATTTATATATGTATATAAAAAAGAAAACCGCATAGATCGGCATTATTATGTGATTTCGCAACATATTGATATACTCTTATTACGTATATGATATTTAAAGGCGTGGCTAATATTTAAAGTTACGCCCATATTTATGAAGGTAATATATATATATATACACAACTAATCTCCGAGGTATAGCACTACCCTAGTATTAGAGCGCAGCAGAACTGTGTATACTTTTAATATTTACCGATGTACATTTTCATATACTAATTTTTATATCTACATTAATATAATAAATAAGTATTTATAATTTAATTAGATACGGGTACATTATAACTATTATATTATTTATATTATATTAGTGTATAAACTATATAAAATTAATAGATATATTTAATGTGTTACTTTATGAAGATACGATTTATATTTTATAATATATTCATTAACCTATGACAAATTATTTATATTAATACATTTTAATTAATTATTTTATAATATATATGTATATATATTAATTTATTTATTGTGATATATGCCAAGGTATATAATTTATTTATTATGATAAATTATACATTGTAAATGTACAGTATTTGAAATATAGGATGTCCGAGTTAGATGGTATGTTGAGTAGATCTATATGTATCTATTTCAGTAATAAGTGGGTGTGTGATAGTGTATTGAATGTTATAACCGTGTAGTTTAGAACAGTTATTTATTATGTTAGTATATATATATATAAGTATATCATTAGAATACAGGTATACTGGACGTTAGGGAAGGTATTAATGAGGGTAGATATTAGACGAATATATATCTAGAAATGTAGTGTTGATAGTACAGAGACGTGTGGGACTTCTAAGTTGATTGTATGTGGTATATATAGTGTATAATTGTTATCTTCACAGAGGTGTAACGTTCATCGATGCAGTAGGAGAACAATAGGCTGTATCAGTTATCTATATTTATAAGAGTCGGGGTTGTATTTTAAGTTGTAATGTGTTAAAGCCCGGAGAGGGATTATTATAATAGGTATGTTAAGTTTTACAGTATAATGGTCAGTTAGTAGAGACGATTGCTTGGTGATGAATGTATATATATATATATATATATATATATATAATAATATATAAATTAATATATAATATATAATATATTTTATTTATATACATATTTTAAAAATATAAATAATTATTAACTTTATCTAAATGTTAAAAAGATTGAATATATTTGGTTTTGCTCATTAATAACACTCTACTTACATGAATAATATATATTAATAATCTATAAATATAATATGTAATTTCCTAAATCACAAATATCATATATTATGTATTCACTTGAAATATGTCTTTCGTGAAACCAATGATATAATAAATAATAAAATTAGGCCCACATAAATACTATAAATAACTTGAAAAAATACATATTAAATAGGGCATGTAAATTAGAAAACACAATATATAACAATATTGGAATTTCCCATGAATTACTGATCAATTAATAACACAAATAAACTACTGACTTAAAGATAAACAAAGAATGAAGCTATATATAAAGTTATATTAAAATAATAACTTTATATTAATTTCACATACAATAGTATAATCAATAAATAGAACCTATACAATCTATGATTAAAATAAATAAATTTTTGAATATTTAAATAATATATTAAAAATTATTTTAAATATACATAGTTTTAACAAAAATATAGACAACTTTTAACTTTAACTAAAAAGAGGTGATGGTGTTATTGTGAAAAAAATGAAAAAAATACTAATAATTGATAGTATATCTATTTAAAATACAGATTCTATTGATATTATTTCTATAAAAATAAAATATGAAATAGTATTTTAATTATAAACATTTTTGCACTACAGTATTAAAACAAAATCTAAAATCATTATTTAATTTAGTCTATATAAACTTAATGAACTATATGAACATATAAAAATAACATAAAACAATATAAACAATATATTGTTTATATAGTTGTATGTTCTTTTGTATGTTCATATTACACAATCATGATATTATACTATTGTATTTTTATGAATATTATATAATAATCAATTATTTATTTAAGTATATTAATTTGTATTTAATTATTATTAAAATATATATCATATTAATAGTAACAATTATTTATTTTTCGCTTTCTTTATTATTTAACTTTGAATCACAACTTTTATTTATATTATCTGGATCACTTTTATTTTTTTCTAATTAATTATTGTAATTTTATATTTTATCTTAGTTTCTAATTTATCTGGGATTTTTCTATACATTTAATAACATGCAAATTATATGTTATAATATTATGCAATCGACTATTAATAACCTATATATTTCTTAAAAGGAGGAAAATATTATTCTATAAGTGTATATTAGTAATGTAAATGGCATGTTATTGTAACTTTGTGAAAAAAACTTGTGTAACTCTGATACTTTATAATATATTACTAGATATAATAATTTTGTATTCAAAACTACACGAACCCGATATGATACTGGTACTTTTTGAAAATATAGCGAGCTTTATAATAATGGTCATTTACTTCTATAAATTTAATTTACATATATATAATAATACTAATAAAAATAGTTTATGTTTTTATTTTTATTCTGATGTAATAATTTTATAATTATAGTACACTTACTATTATGAATCTATAATAATTATTAATTATACATTATAAGTTGTAAGTATGATCTACCGAACTAATTATTGTATATTATAAAATAATATGTATAATATTATGTATTATATGATATCATTAATAACTTAATACTGTATCAAAACGATAGTATGTCATCATAATAGATATATTGGGCTTTACCTAAATAATAATATTCTACTTACATTTATAATATATATATATATATATATATTCATAATCTATTAATAGAACATGCAATTTCCTAAATCACACGTATGATAGATTATATATTATCTTAAGAGATCAATTGATGTATCACTTTTTGTAATTAATTGACATACATAAACAACATATATATACATTTTATTATAGCATTATAATTATTTGTTAGACTTATACATCACGATTGCATTTCTAAGCTATTACACAATCCACTAAAACACAACTGTATATTTACATTTATGATATATATGGTTGACCATAACTAGTATATGTGTGTATGATAATTATATTTCATCTTTATTATCTAAAACATAATACGTTAGAAGATACGGTGAATAAATGTTTTTTAGTTATATTTAAATATAACATTTTCAATATAAATACACACATATATATATATATATATATATATAATTTAAATAATAGTACAAATAATAAATATTACGTCTATAATTGAAAATATATTTTTTTTATTTATATATATATTGATTAAAATTAAAAAAATTTCAAAATGAATAACAATATACAGAACTCGTTAGCAATAACTTATACAATAAACTATAATATAATTAAATATGGATTTGAAAAAATAAAAAAATTAAAATTAAACTATAGTAGTTATTATATTATTAAATGTAAGGTTAGCGATTGACTCTATAGATATTCGATGTAATATTGTATATATATATATATATATATATATATATATATATATATATATATAATATATAGTTGTAGTATTCATTACATTTTATAAACTACACAATTAAATATAAATGTTATATTATTAACTAATTTAAAGTAATTAAAATATAAAATAATACATGGATCTGTTTGTGTCTCTATAACTTTAATTTGTTTTATTAATATTTTAATATTTTTTAAATTGTTTTATCAGCTAACTTCGGAAAGATTTTTTCTAGATAGTTTATAATTCCTAGAAATCTTCTGACGCCTGTTTTATCTACTGGCTGTGGTATCTTTTGTATCGCAGATATATTTCCATCCCCTGGTTTTAACCCTCTATATGTAGTGGTGTGCCCTATGTATTTTACTGAATTTTTTTCAACTTGATTTTATCACAATTTAATTTTAAATTGTTCTTTCTAAGTTATTAGAAAAGCCTTTAAATTGTTATCATTATTTGCTGCTGCTTCCTGGTAGTTCTCTCCATATCCAATTATTAAAAATGCATCGGTAATTACCTCTACTACTCGATTTTTTTTTCAAAATCTAGATGCCAAAACCCATTTTTAACGTATAATACTGTGAAATATTTAGCATTGTTTAGTCGTGGCGCCAATTCTTCTATAACTGGCAAATTATAGTGTTCTCTTTGAATGACTTGATTTAGATATTTATGATCTAAGCATATTCGTATATCATCATATTTTTTTTACCACCACCATGGATGAAATACACCATGTTGGTTCTCAAATACGTTCTATTATGTCGTTTTTTTTCGAGTTATTCTAGTTTTTGTTTAACTTTTTCTTATAGAGGTGCAACTACTGTTATTTTACAATGTTTTACTGGTACATAATTTTCTTCTAAATTTTGTTTTATATTTTCCTTGTATTCTTCCTAGTTTATTGTCAAATACATCCGCAAACTCTCTTCTCGTGTCTTCTTGATTCCACAATGTGTTATTTTTTGTAACTGTGTTTATCATTTATTTTGCATCATTATCTAGTATATTTATACATTTTAATTCGATGCACGCTCTTCTGCCTAGGATTGCATGGAATTGTTTTCCATCAACGATTAGTATTCTTATTAGTATCGAATGCTTTCCTCGACTTACTCTTATATCCCGTTCATCTTTAATGGGCCATTGTTTATCTCCATAAGCTGATATGGTATTGAATCTATTTTTCTTAATACATTTTCCATTAACATCATTAGTTACGTTGATGTATTATTGGAGTGGTAATACATTTACATTTGCTCCGGTGTCCATTTGAAGTGTTATATTCGTGTTCCATTCAGTTTTTAGTATAATAGTTTATTCTTTTTTATATTTTTTACTGTATATACTTGTGGTATTTCATTTATATATATGTTAAATACTATGTTGTATAGTGGTTTTAGTTTCCACATTAATGACATGTTTTATTATATGCCGGGCATTGTCGTATTTCATGTGTACAACCATAATATTTGCACTTGTATTTTTCTTCATTTTTATTATCATATTTCGAGATTTTTTCTTTTTCTTGAAATCCTTCTTCTTATATATTGCATTTATTTGATCCTTATTGAATACTTCTGCTTGTTTATTTATAGTTTATACAGTCTTAAATAACTGTATAACGTTTGCTAATATTAATTCTGTTTTCGCTAGTAGTTTCTTTCTGATATCGTTGTCTGCCATCCGCTTATTATTCTATCTATCAAAATTTGATCCGGAGTTGTTGTCTCAAAACTATACTTTTTTCTAATTAATTTTAATTCAGTTATGTAATTTTTAAACGTTCCATCTGGCATTTGTGATCTCATTTGAAAGACACATCTTTCAAATATTGTGTTGTTTTGCGGCTCTATCCGCTTGTCGAATTTTGTTATTAAATTTTGTATTGTATTTGTATTGTTATATCTTTTTTTTCTTCAAATTCAAACTTATTGTATATACGTATGCATGTCTCTCCCAATATAATTAGTAATGTTGCTATGTTCACCTTATTACTTTATGTGTCTAATTTTGATGCACATGCATAACATTCCCAGTTATTTTTTCCAAAGTGTCCATTGCTCATCAGCGTCTGACGCGTCAATGTCAAAACTCAGATGTATTGGTAGATTGTTCATCTTTGTTATACTCACTTATCAATAAAATATAGATATACTAACTAATAATATTAATAATAACTATCATCTAATTAATAATTTATTGAATAAAATACTAATATATATTTATATATATATATATATATATATATATATATATATTATATATACTATATATTAATTTAATTAATAAATAAATAAATTATGATTTTAAAATTATTATAATAATTTTTCAAACATTAATTTTTATATTTCCTGGTTAGAAAAAAAATTACTTAACTATCCTCAACTATACTTACATTATTTGTGTTTTAAAAACACCGCTGTCACCATGTAACGTTTTTAAGGGTTTGGTTAAAATAATAGTTTAATACTAACCTCGTAATGTACTTCTTTATTAGAATGATTGCTATATTATAGAATTAGTATGTTTATGTAGTGAATTAGTATGACAATGTAGGGAATCTGAGTATTGCATTATACCTTACTAAACGGTATTATTAAGATATAATTAATTGTCTCAATATTACAATGTTATTTCATCGCAGGTTATTAGCTGATATAACCTGAATTATAAAATATTGAACGGACTTGTCGATGTAGATGCAACTGATATCTTTGATCTATATAGCAACAATTGAGAGGTCCTAAAGTGAAGATACGAAAGAAAAATTGTAGAACAAACGCTCATCGGAATTATTTTGGAAATAGAGTTTGCTCTGCCTTAAACACGTTACCTTTTATAATTACATCTTGTAAAACCGTAACATTTTTCCGTGAAAAATTAATTCATACCAAATGTATCAATCATGTTATTGTTATTCCATATTAATTGTATCAATATATAGCATTTGATATTATGCTTGCTATCATCAGTTTACGGTAGCTTAACGCCATGAGACGTCAACCAAATTACATACTAGAGACTCATCCACCCTTGGGAATTGATCCATCCCATATGGGCCTTGATAACCCTAGAACTTCGATTTTGTTACCTCACCTGTTTGACAACTTGTACTATCGGATACTATATATTGCTTCAACGTATCGTATAATCGAATTTTTATTTTTATTTTACTTCTCCGTTTATTTTTTGTTTTTTATATCGTGTCGTTTTGTCTTACTGTTATCACATTTATATATGTTGTTTATATATGTTATATAATTATATGTTTATATATAATTATATCTCTCTTTATATATAACCAGTAATTCAATAAACTTTTGATCTATCCATCTATCTATATATATATATTGAATAAAATAAAATTTTATTTAAAAATGAATATAAATATACAGAACTTCTTAGCAATAACTTATACAATAAACTATAATATAATTAAATATGGGTTTGAAAAAATAAAAAAAGTTATTTTATTGTTAAATGTAAGATTGGTGATTGACTATATAGATATTTGATGTAATATTGTGTATATAAAATAATATCTTTGTAGTATTCATTGCATTTTATGGATTACACAATTACATATAAATATTATATTATTCACTAATTTAAACTAATTAAAATATAAAATAATATATGGATCTATTTGTGTCTCGAAAACTTTAATATGTATGTATTATACGATTATATTGTAGATATATTTATTATATTGGTATCTTTATTTATTTGTATTTAAAATAAAACAGATATGTCATATATTCTATATATATTATATATTTATTTCATAGATTTTAGTTATTCACATAATAATCATATATTTAGAATTCTAAATTCTCTATAACTATAAATATATGTTAAGTTCTTAATAAATATTAAATATTAAACGTGTACTATATAGTATATGATTCATACACTAATCATTTACTTTTTGTCTTTATTTAGTATTAAATTTGTTTGTATAACATTAATATTTATACTGTTACGTATATAATATACAACTTATGAGACTAACCTAGTAGTATGTCCATCAACGTTTATTACATATTCCATTAGCGAGTTCATACTTGAAGGTATGTAATAACTCATGTATTATGTTCTTATTATGGTTATTATCTTTGTTTAATACTCATGGATATTATAGCGAAGTATTTATGTAGAATGATTAATTATGTTCATTTGTTTTATAATATTAATATTAATTAATGTGTTATGTAAACCCATATGTTCATCTAAAATTTAACTTGCATTTAAATAACCCAAATATACAATCTTAGTAATCGTATCTCAAATTATCATATACATCATATCTAGAAGAATTGGTTAATTCTATATAAAAGGTAATAATAACTTACGTAAGATGCATATGTGGTTGTAGCTATATTTGTAGAATAAATAAGTCATAGATATCTACTCGCATCTTCAGGGGCATGTACGAATGAACGAATGAATTCTAGTTTACATTGTAGGTTATTCATTTGTTAAATTAAACTTTGTAATTTAACATAATTCTGTATTATAATATCTATGTGATTACATAAATATGTATATTCCAATTTAAATTCCGAGTAAATTAATGACTTAACAATTTATCTTATTAATCTTATTATTATCTTATTAATCGAATCAGAAAAATTATCCGTTTAACGCATCTAAATTAAGCTACAAAATTTCGTATTTTAGAATTATAATTAAACACCTACATTTTAAAAGCTCGTAACATTGTAGTCAAGTTAATTATACTATATTTATATTTATTTATTTGTATACCTAGTAAAATAGGTATTAAACACCTAATGATATATTAACATTAGGAAATGTGTTAATAGGGTGAGTGGATCACTTTGATGAATACATCTAGAGATTATAGTAAATCCATCTCCTACATTTAATTTCGAGTTTAGGATGAGAGTAAATAATAACGAAATAAATAAATCTGAGAGTAATTTAGCAATTTAACTAATGCTCGATTTACGACTTATAAACATTCATATACCTAAATAAATAATAATAAATTAATATAGTTTATTTTCAGAAAAACATATTATTAAAATATAAATATATATATATATATATATTATTGTATTCAAAATTATTATAAGATGCATTATAAGATGCATTATAAATAATTAATTACATATTTAAATAATTATATCTAGTCACTTAGACATTATTATCTGTGGTTTTGTTCTTTTATTTACATGTTCATCTATCCTCTCACTAGCTCTTTTAAGGTGTTTGTATTATATGAATGAATGAATGAATGAATGAATTCAGTTTATAGACAAAGTCTAAGGAAGATTAGTGAAAGCGATTAGCTTTATTGATTCGAAACCTCCTAACAGTATGTGCAATGTCATATCATAATTTCCATTCAAATAAAATAATAAAATAGAAATAATGATAAACATAATAATAAAATCATAGTAATATAAAAAACAATGAAATGATTAAATAAAAGGTTAATAACATACGAAAATAATAAAATTTAAAATTAGAAACAAAGATAAAATATAAAATTATAATAATAAACGAAATATAAATAAAATTGATACAGATTATAAAAAGTAAAGTTGTGATTCGTGAATACGCATTCAAAGTTAAATTTTAAAGAAAGAGAAAATTAAATAATTTGTACTATCAATATGACATATATTTTAATACTGTTTAAATAAAAATTAAAATTAAAACTGTTAAAGAAATAATTGATTATTATATAATAAGCATAAAAATGTAATAGGTTAATATCTTAATAGTGTAATATGAAAAAAAAATGAAGATAAAATAATATACAATAAATTAAATAATTTTTTTAGATTTTGTTTTAATACTGTAGTGTAAACATGTTTATAATTTTAATACTGTTTTTTTTAAAGATTATAATCCTTTTATAATTTTTATATTTTTTTTAATACTGTTTAATTTGTAATAGTTTATTTTTAATACTGTTTATAATTTAAATTTTGTAATACTGTTTATAATAAAAATTGTGTAAATTTTGTAATACTGTTTATAATAAATATGTGTAATTGTTTTAGAATGATTAAAAAAAAGATATTTGCCAAAATTATAATAATTAATATTTATAAAAAAAAAAAAAATTAACAATACTGTTTAATAAAAAATGATTTTAATACTTTCTTCAGTTTTAAAGTATGAGTAATTGTATTAGTTTTTAAAATATTATTAAACATTATTAAATTATAAAGTTTAGGTCCTTTGAAAAATATTGTATTTTGGAATCTATTGGTTTTCATTAGTGGTAAAATAAATTTGGTTTTATTTCTATTAAATTTAAAATAATCAGTTATATCGTTAACATATTTATTATTTAAAAGATTATATATAATTAAAATATTTCTAAAAGTTATAAGATCATCAAGTTTTAAAATGTTACTATTATAAAATAAAATTGATATATGCGATAATCTTATTAATGGTAATTTTGAATTGTCAATAATCTTTTTATTAATTATTCTTATTATTTTTTTTTGTGATAAATTTAATATATTTAAATTAGAATTATAAATATTACCCCATATTTCAATACCATATGTTAAATTAGATAAAAACAAAGATTTGTATAATAAAATCAAATTTTTAATATTTAAATATGATAACCTTTTAATTAAGTATATTATTTTTGAAAGTTTCATATTTAAATTATCAATATGTAAATTAAATGATAATTTTGTATCTAAATATAAACCCAAAAATGTATAGTTATCTACTATATCAATTGTTATATTGTCAATTGTTATATCATTAGTCAGTTTAGTATTAAAATATGGAAGTATTTTAGTTTTTTGTATATTAAGTTTTTAATTATTTATATCGAACCAATATTTTAATTTATCCATATATATTTGAAGTAATTGTGTTTGTTCAACATCACTATTAGCGTAAACTTTTAGTGATGTATCGTCAGCATATAAATTTAAATTAATATTATTCACATTTTTAAAAACATTTGGTAGGTCATTTATAAAAAGTATAAAAAATAAGGGCCCCAGAACAGAACCTTGGGAACCCCGTACTTAACATATTTAGTATTAGATAATGAATTATTTATTTTTGTAGTAAATGTTCTGTTATTTAAATAACTTTTTATTAAATTATATATATTTCCTCTTATCCCATATATTTCAAGTTTTGTTAATAATAATACATGATCAACAACATCGAAAGCTTTTTTCAGATCTAGAAAAATTGTTGCAATTTTTTTATGTTCACTATTTTTTTGTAGAATATAATACTGAATGTTTAAAAGCGATATCGTTGTATTAGATTTTGGAATAAAACCATATTGATTCTTATTTATTATTTTATGTTTAATTATGAAATTGGATACTCTATTATATATAATTTTTTCAAATATTTTACTAATTTGTGGTAAAAGTGCAATTGAGCGGTAATTAATAATATTGTTATTATCATTATTTTTAAATAGTGGTTTTATAATTTATTTTTTCATATCCGTTGGAAATAGTCCAGTTACAATACTATTATTAAATATATGATATATAGGATATAAAATACAATTAATAATCTGTTTTATCAATGACATATCATAATTATTTACATCCATGGATACTTTAGATTTCATGCTATTAGTAACGTTAATTATTTCACTATTGGTAATAGGTATGAAATAAAAACTATATGGATTATATATTAGTAATTTTAAATCATTATTACAACTATTATGTATTGTATTGATAATATTTTCACCAATATTAGAAAAATAGTTATTAAAGTATTCGCATTGATCTTTTTCATTATGTATTTCAATACCATTGTAAATAAATATATTTGGAAAGTTATTATATTTTTTATTAATTAGTTTATTAATTATTTTCCAATTATCACTTTGATTATTTTTAGAAAATAATTCATTATAATATTTATTTTTTTGTAATTTTAAATGTTTAATTAATTTATTTTTTATTTTGTTATATCTCATTAGCGCAATTTGACATTTATGTTATTATAAAATGAAAAAAGTTTATTCTTTTTTTTAATGGCATTTTTAAGTTTATTTGTAATCCAAGGATTAATATAATCGTTTTTTATATTTGTATGTATTAAAGGACAATGTTTATCCATTAGAAAATTTAACTTTTTAATAAAACAAGAGTAATAATTTAAGGGGTCATTATTTACAATTTCATTTTGCCAATTTATAATATTCAATTCTTTTTTCAAATCATTGATATTTTTTTTATTTCTAATGAATGGTTTAGTATTAGTAATATGTAAATGTGTATGTTTAAAATTTAAAATAAAAAATAAAATAGAGTGATC
The DNA here is from genome assembly GCA_964019155.1 of Osedax fenrisi. Taxonomy (NCBI): domain Eukaryota; kingdom Metazoa; phylum Annelida; class Polychaeta; order Sabellida; family Siboglinidae; genus Osedax; species Osedax fenrisi. Next base: position 13,621,455 of record OZ025242.1, read on the forward strand.
TGTTATATCAGATTCTATAATACCGCTAGTTAATATATTTGTACTATTAGTTATGATATTATCTATTAATGTATTTGTATTTATTGTTGTACGTGTATATATATTAATAATGGACGAGAGACCTAATTGAGTTAGTATATAATTAAAAATTTTTGTAGTATTTGAATTTTTTGAAAAGTCTATATTAAAATCTCATAGAAATATATCTTTATTAATATAATTTGAAAATAAATTAAAAATTAAATCATTCAATATAGTAGTATCACTATCAGGCGAGCGGTAAATAGCAGATAAAATATTGTGTTTTTTTGATTTTTCATCTATTATTTGAATAGAAACAATATCAATTGAATCTTTAATTGAAATAGATAGATTATCAATTATTGATGTTTTATACTTTTTTTATTTTTAAATGATCTATTCGTTTGGTATATATTATAATTTTTTAAATAAATATTAGGATCATCATATTTAGTAAGCCACGTTTCAGTAAAAATTAGTATATCTGGTTCATATGTAAATAAACATATAAAAGTTAAAAAGTTATCTATATTTTTGTTAAAACTGCGTATATTTAAAATAATTATTGATAAGTTATTTAAAAAGTCATCATTTAATTTATTATATTCATAAAGTGTATATATATATATAGATATTTTTTATATTTATATATTTATTTTAGTTGTGGATCTACTTAATTTTTTATGTTTTACATTATTTATTATTTGTTGTATATATATATATGTGTGTGTATGTATGTTATTGTTTATATTTATATAGTATTATATGACGTACATGTGACAATGGAGTTTACATAGGAATTTAGATATATTAGTATGAAAGTATGTTGGTATATTGAATAATTCCCTAGCCATATAATTTTGAAGAATTTAAACCTTAGAAATTATACGATGAGCGTTGAATGTAAGGATGAAGGTGTAGTAGCGAATAGGTGTATGCTGTAGGCAGACGCTATAATAATATCTGTAGATATTTGTAGTAAATGCCGAATAAGGCCTAGTGAGTGTAGTTAATAGTTTAGTGACTTTGTGGTATGGGAAATTTGTATATAAAGACTAAAGTACTGTGAAATATAACACTAGCTTTATTATATGGGTTGAGTACTATTGATTTGAAGTTGTGATTTAATTAGATATTGAAGGTGAAATAAGATAACCTCGGCATTAAATTGATGACGATAAGGGAGTTAGTGGATACACGATTGTAAATGGTGGTGAAAGTACTTAATCTTACATTATTCATTAATAGTTAGTTAACACTCGGTAATATTTATATTTATATATTTTTATTTTAACAATCATATTGAAAGAGCAACTGTTATCATAATTAACTTATATTAATTTAATATGTTCTCAAAATGTTAATGAATAATATTTTAGCATTTTAATCTATATATATATAATATTTTAAATAATTATTTTATAATAATTGATAACACATATTATAATTTTATATATTTATTAACACTTATTTAGAATATACAATTATTATTTGATTTCATCTTAGATAATATATGTTATCATAACAAAATAAAATATAATAAATAAAATTATCATAATAGCAGTAATCCTTTTCCAATTTCATTAATGATTTATTCTGTAATATTCATTTATTAATTAATATGTTATAATGTTTATTATTGGTAGTAATAACTGTTAGATCGATGAATACAAATAAATTTGTTATATAACTAATATAATTATTACATGACATATGATAACATAATATATAAAAGTTATATTTAATCATATAAATAATGAAATGACGTATGTTATTAGATAACTATAGTATTGTAATCCGTATTAATACATGTTGATAATATATTACATAATATACAACTAATTAAAAATATATTTAAGTATATATATATTTATTTATATATATATATATATATAGTTATAATTACATATAACCGTGTTATTTATATGAAATAACTAGTATGGCTAATGCATATTATAACTATGGTCGCAGATTGTAGATAGGAAGGTTGTATGTAATTATTACGTACTTTTGTATTACTAAATGTGTATACATGCAGATATCATTTATTATTAATTATTAATAATAATTTAGGTATGGCTAAACTCCTTAAATCTAACGTGGATAGCAGTAATTTCCTATTTTCTTATATCCCCAAGGACGGCAGAATTTTAAGGAAGCAAAACGACAGACTTTATATATTTGCTTCGGTCCAAAGAATCCACCGCAAACGGTATCTGTTATTATATCATTATATATAATATTTCATATAAATAAATTTAAATACATATATATATAATATGTTTTATAAATTTTAATTTAATTATACAATAAAATACATTGGTAAGTACGAATTACTAACTTTTAAAGCAGAACTTAAATTTCTTATTTCCAAGTTTCAACACCTTTAAAGAAGATCCGGAACAACAATACGGCTTGCGTACCAACCTCCATCTCTTTCTATTTGATCACGTGGTTAATATAATTTAATTATTGTATTATTTATTATATTCATAAACTGTTTGTAAAATACAATATAATATTATTGAAATTTTGTAATACAACGTACATAGTACAAATTTTATTTAAAATATCAATATTTATTTTATAATACTATATATTTTCAAATTAAAAAATGTAATTATTACATAACATTAAGAGGACGTGATACTATTAAAATTACATATAAAATCATTATTTTCATTTTTTTTAGTAATTTGAATTATTTAAAATATTATGATTAACGTAATGTAACAATTATATACCAATGTAACAAATATTACTTATTTACTGAATTAAACTTATGATATATTGTATATACATTTCTTTATTTAATATTTAATATTTAATATTATCATTATATCTATATATATAGTATATATAACATTATTCGTTGTATAACATAATTTTAATTGTTTAAACGTAAACTGTATGTCCATTTTAAATCATTGTAATTCGTTCTATTTTGTTATTAGTTATGTATTTATTTTTGTTTTTATTTTTTTTATTATTTAACGACGCCTAAAATCACCATGTGTTTGTGAAGTCAATAAACTACAATATAAATAAATAAATAAATGTATACATACATTACTAACTCTCGTATTGTATAATATATATTATAATTATATATAAATTACTAACTATATATTATATACAAATTATAAAATAATTTAAAAAATCTTTAAACTTAATTTTCTCTAAATAAATATATTTAATTTTGTACAATCTACAATAAATTCAACTATCAATTTAAGTTTTTTACTCAATATTTTAATAATTTATAAAGACAATATAAATAATTTATAAAATTAAATATTTCTCGATGTGATATAAACAATATAACTTTATATATAGTGTATATATGACTAATTTTTTGAAAACAAAAATATCTATTTATTTTTAATAAGATTGTTTTAGAAAAAATGTAATTATTATAAACGTAGATATATTTTGAAAACATTATATTTTCTATATATATTGTATATATAAAGTGATAAATAGTATCACTTCTTCTTAAAAATCTATAATAGTATTGAGTTACCATACAAATATTTAGTATTGGTTATACATTTCCTATATTATAAAGCTATACTTGTATAACTATTTGGTGGTTTAACACAGGTTGATAAGGCTAACATATAAACAATGATAATTAATGTAACTCTTAACCGATAACATGTATGTCTTCTACGCCAGAAACCACACCTCTTTTTCTTCATATACGACTCCCATTTAAGTTTCAAACATGCAAGTTGGATCGGGGATTTGGCTTTAGAACTGCAGTGTCCACACAATCTACCTATTAAAGATATACAAAGTATTAGTTATACAATATCTAAATATATTATATGATGAGGTTATTTAGCATGTATATATATATTTCATGTAAAATATATTTATGTTAAATGTATGTTATAATAATTTTGAATCATAAAAATATAATTAATATAAATAAGTATACATAATATCACACACGCGCAATCACGTATATACACGTGTATATGTATATATATATATATATATATATATATATATATGATTATTTTGTATATATATATATATATATATATATATATATGATTATATGTATAAGTAACTACTGAAAAGTCCTCTTTTTTCATCATATTTAACTTCTTCAGTTCCGTTTAATTCTGAGACTTCTTTGATATCATTTTCATATTTCTCTAGTTCTTTAGTATACGCTAATAGTAAGAGTAGTATAGTGTTTGGTTAAAACTTAAATATTTATATATATATATTCATATAGATTTTTCATTTTCATGCAAACCGATATTCATTTAATAACATATTTTATTTTAATATTCAATTCATCAACTCCTCATATCATATTACACTTTGCATTCTTTAAATAATACTTATATTTATAATATACTGTACTAGTGATATAGTACGCACTATTTAAGTTATTTAATTTAATTATTAATTAATACATGTAACCATATTTATTAATTTTTAAATGAAAGTATCTAATATAACTGAAATATGTATTATTAAATGCGTAATTGTTAAAGATAATGATAATGTAATAATAACTAATTAACACTAACCCGCTAATGCAGCCTCCTCCTCCTCTTCTTGTGAACTCGCATACACACAACAATAGGCTATCGTCAACAATAGTAGTAATGGTAATAACTTCATCCTGTACAATATCATCACTGTTATATAATCTATGGGTTTATTCTTATAATGTATTTCATATTTAATTGTAATATGATCAACTAAGAAACAATTAATTTATTCTTAAATAATATACGTATATAATAATATACCTTAATCAGTGTGTTATTTACTTGAAGCAATGTTAATGAAGGTAATAGACAGACGATGTTATATATAGTAATGAATGTATCACGTGGTTTAATGATGTCACGTGTACATGTTTATACATTTATTATACGTTCAAACATACATATTATTAAAATAAGAATTGTAGGAAATACCCATGTACTAAATATAAATAAGTATATTGTTATTTGTAGATATATATATATAAATATATGTATATAAAAAAGAAAACCGCATAGATCGGCATTATTATGTGATTTCGCAACATATTGATATACTAGTATTATAGCTCTAAGTGTGTATATGACATTTAAAGGCGTGGCTAATATTTTAAAGTGACGCCCATATTTGTGAAGGTAATATATAGACACAACTGGTCAATTAATAACACAAATAAACTACTGACTTAAAGATAAACAAATAATGAAGCTATATATATATAAAGTTATATTAAAATAATAACTTTATATTAATTTCACATACAATAGTATAATCAATAAATAGAACCTACAATATATACACTCTATGATTAAAATAAATTAATTTTTGACTATTTAAATAATATATTAAAAATTATTTTAAATATACATAGTTTTAACAAAAATATAGACAACTTTTAACTTTAACTAAAAAGAGGTGATGGTGTTATTGTGAAAAAAATGATAAAAATACTAATAATTGATAATATATATATTTAAAATACAGATTATATTGATATTATTTGTATAAAAATAAAAGATGAAATAGTATTATAATTATTAAAATTTTTACACTACAGTATTAAAACAAAATCTAAAAGCATTATTTAATTTAGTCTATGTAAACTTAATGAACTATATGAACATACAAAAATAACATAAAACAATATAAACAATATATTGTTTATATAGTTGTATGTTCTTTTGTATGTTCATATTACACAATCATGATATTATACTATTGTATTTTTATGATTAATATATAATAATAAATTATTATTTAACTATATTAATTAGTATTATTTTTCGTTTTCTTTATTATTTAACTTTGAATGACTATTCATGAATCACAACTTTTATTTATATTATCTGGATCACTTTTATTTTTTCAAATTTATTATTGTAATTTTGTATTTTATCATAGTTTCTAATATATCTGGGATTCTTCTATACATTTAATAACACGCAAATTATATATTATAATATTATAGAATCTACTATTAATAACCTATATATTTATAAAAAGGAGGACAATATTATGCTATATTTTTATATTAGTAATGTTATTGGCATGTTATTGGCATGTTATTGTAACTTTATGAAAAAACTTGTGTAACTTGATACTTTATAATATATTACTAGATATAATAATTTTGTATTTATAACTACATGAACTCGATCTGATACTGGTGCTTTTTGAAAATATAGCGAGCTTTATAATTATGGTCATTTACAATTATAATCTCTACATATAATTTACATATATATATAATTATACGAATAGAAATATAATTATATTTTTATTTCTATTCTGATAATTGTATACATATAGTACACTTGAATATTATTAATCTATAATAATTATTACTTATACATTATAAGTTGTAAGTATGAGCTACCTAACTAATTATTGCATATTATAACAACATATGTATAATCATTAATAACTTAATACTAGGTATCGAAACGATAGTATGTATAATAATAGATATATTGGGCTTTACCTAAATAATAACATTCTGCTTACATTTATAATATATACATATTCATAATATATTAATAGAACATGCAATTTCCTAAATCACACGTATGATAGATTATATATTCTCTTGATGTATCACTTTTTGTAATTAATTGACATACATAAACAACAAATATATACCTGTTATTATAGAATATGTATGATTGTTTATTAGACTTATATATTACGATTGCATTTATAATCTATTAAACAATCTACTAAAACACAACAATAAATGTACTATGTATTGAAATATTATATATATATATATATATATATATATATATAATACTATTAGATTTAGTTGATGACCGAGATAAAAAACCTAGGTATTGTATAGAGATTGTATTAAATTAATCGAGAATCCAAACATCTGGTCATGGATTTAAATGAAAGAATTAATACAAAAACGAATATATTATAAGAGTATAAATATTTTGTAATTCTATTTTTTATAATTCGTGTTCTGTCTCATAAATAATCATTACAAAAAATTAAATATAACTCTCAATATCAAAAATAATATCAATATCATGTATATAACAATAAAATAATAAAATTAATTAAAAATATATAATAAAATATTTAAAAAATGTAAAAAGCCACTAAAAAATAATAAATAATGTAAACTATCAAAAATCAAGTTATTCCACAACTAAAATAGGCTACAAACATAACACATATATATATATATATATATATATATATATATATATATATATATATAATACGAACACATTAAAAGAGCTAATGAGAAGGAAAGATGAACATGTAAATAAAAGAACATACACTACAGATATTAATGTCTAAGTGACAATATATAATTATTTAAATATGTAATTAATTATTTATAATGCATCTTATAATAATTTTGAATACAATAATATATATATATATATATTTATATTTTAATGATATTTTATTTCTGAAAATAAACTATATTAATGTATTATTATTTATTTAGGTATATGAATGTTTTATAACTCGTAAATCGATTATTAGTTAAATTGCTAAATTTCTCACTGATTTATTTTTACGTCATTATTTACTCTCATCCTAAACTCGAAATTAAATGTAGGTATTCATCAACGTGATCCACTCACTCTATTAACACCTTTCCTAATGTTAATATATCATTAGGCGTTTAATACCTATTTTACTTGGTATACAAATAAATAAATATAAATATAGTATAAAGTAGTATTAACTGTCATTACAATTTTACGAGCTTTAAAAAATGTAGGTGTTGTATCATAATTCTAAAATACGAAATTAGATTTTGGTGGCTTAATTTAGATGCGTTATATTGCGATATTTTCCTGATTCGATTAATAAAATAATAATAATAATATAAATAAGATACATTATTAAGTCGTTAATTTACTCGGAATTTAAATTGGAATATACAAATTTATCTGTAATCACATAGATATTATAATAAATAATTATTCCTTCAAGCCCCCTTAAGATTCGAGTAGATAGTCTATGACTTATTTATTCTATAAATATAGTTACAACCAAATATATTAATATTATACAAATAAATTAAAAACTAATTAAAGAAAAAAATTGAAGGACTAGTGTATAAATTATATACTATATAGTACATATTCATTTTTAAATAACATTTTATTTTATTCAATATATATATATAAATAAAAAAATATTTTTTAAATTATTGACGTAATCTTTATTATTTTTACTATTATATAAATTATATATATATGTGTGTACTTATATTGAAAATACTATATTTAAATATAACTAAATCACATTTCAAGTTCACCGTATCCTCTAACGTATTATGTTTTAGATAATACATATGTAATGTAAATATCATATACGAGTGATGGTCAACCCTAGCTATCATCAATGTAAATATACAGCTGTGTTTTAGTGTATTGTTTAATAGCTTAGAAATGTAATCGTTATGTATAAGTCTAATAAACAAGTATACATATGCTAATAAGATGTGTATATATATGTTGTTTATGTATGTCAATTAATTACAAAAAGTGATACATCAAGTGAATACATAATCTATCATACGATTGATTTAGGAAATTACATGTTCTATTAATATATTATGAATATGTATATATTATAAATGTAAGAGAATGTTATTATTTAGGTAAATCCCAATATATCTATTATGATACATACTATCGTTTCGATACCTAGTATTAAGTTATTAATGATTATACATATGTTGTTATAATATGCAATAATTAGTTAGGTAGCTCATACTTACAACTTATAATGTATAAGTAATAATTATTATAGATTAATAATATTAAAGTGTACTATAAGTATACAATTATTACATCAGAATAGAAATAAAAACATAATTATATTTGAATTAGTATTATTATATATATATATATATCTAATATATTTAAATTTACCATATTTGCTGACGATACCACATTATTTATTGATGATAGTTCAATTGTTTCATTATCAAGAAATATAAATATGGAATTATCAAAATTAAATAACTGGTTTATTGATAACCGGTTATCATTGAATACTGATAAAACCAATTACATTATATTTAATTGTAAAGAAAACGTGAATATATAAATAAATAAAAATAATATAAAAAGGGTAACAAATATAAAATTTCTTGGTGTAATTATTGATAACAAACTAAGTTGGAAATATCATATTTCATATCTAAGAGCTAAACTGAATAAAATAATCTGGATAACTAGTAAAGTCGCAAGACTATTAAATTTTAAATCTCTAACAATGATATATAAATCTTTATTCCTTCCTCACATTAATTATACTAACATAATATGGGACAATACATATGTATCTAATACAAATTGTATCCTCTTACAACAACACAAAAATGTTGAGAATAATTTGTAATAAAAAAATTCATGAACATACTAATATTTTATTTAAAAATATAAATACTCTTAAATTGTGTGACCTTGTTGAAAAAAAACACTAGTATATTCATGTACAATAAATTCTACTCGTCTTCATCATTATTTTTTAAAAAGAAAAATATAATATATAATATTCGTGATTCCTTAATTTTTGAAATAGAATTATGCAGAAAAAAATTCTTATTATTTTCTTTAGTTTTTAATGGACAAAAAACATGGAATAATATATACTCTGACATAATAAATCAAAATCAATATCAATTTTCGCAAAAAAATGCATAACAAATTCATCGATAATTACAATTAATCCAATAATTCAAACATTTACATTTATAAAAAAAAATATTTTATCTTTTCTTTTATGTTATAATTTTCAACCTGACATTTATATAAAAAAAATTGTATTACTCTTCTAGTAAAATAACTATGTTTAACCTTTAGACCTATATATAAAATAACAAAATTTAAAAAATAATCATTTTATTCTTATTGACTTTTATAATAAAATATATATTTTTTTTAATCCTTTTAAACTTTTATATAAAAATGATCCCATTGTTTTGCTCTTTTCTTCTCAGTTATAATTTTAAACTTGACCTTTATATAACAATTTAAAAAATCCTTACAAAATATTTGTTAATGACTTTAATAAAATAATTTGTTTTTAACTTGACCTTTATATAAAAATAACAACTTTAAAAAAAAAAAAAAAAAAATAATAATAATGTTAATCTTCTTACTGCCTTTTATAATACAATATTTTGTTGTTAATAATTTTAGACTTCTATATATAAATTATACTCATATAAAAATTAATAAATAGTTATTTTATTTATATTCTAATGACATTTATTGAAAATTACTTTTTATCAATTTTGAATTCTATATAATTTTTATTTATATATTTTTTTAAATCTTAGTTTGTTGTTTTTGTTCAGTATAGTTTCCTGATCTGTTTATTTATTATATTCATATTATCATTTAGTATCGAAATTTAAATTATTTTAATGATGTTTTTGTATTTTTTATACCTACACTAATTTTATCTATTTTTATCTTTTATTTTATAGTTTATTTAATTATTAAATGATGATTAATCAATAACGAGTTGACAGATATCACAATTTTATCATATTATATTTATTTTAGTGTAAACATGAAGACAACCTTATTATTATTATATATATTTTATATTCCACAATATTCACATTCCATTATATTTATATAATGGAATTAAATTATTTGATATCTGTCAACAAGTTAAATTAAGGGTAATTGTCTCGACAAGCAGCAATGCTTCTACAATTACCCAGGTACTTGTACCAACATCTGATAATAATAATAATATATATATATGTAAATTATATGTAGAGAAGTAAATGACCATAATTATAAAGTCTCGCTATATTTTCAAAAAGTACCAGTATCAGATCGGGTTTGTGTAGTTATGAATACACAATTCTCATATCCGGTAATATATTATAAAGTATCAGATCGCATAATTACAATAACATGCCATTTACATTACTAATATACAATTATAGCATAGTATTTACCTCGTTCAAAGAAATATATAGGTTATTAATAAACGATTCCATAATATTATATCATATAATTTGCGTGTTATTACATTTTTAGAAGAAACCCAGATAAATATAAACCAACATAAAATATAAAATTACGATAATAAATTAGAAATAAATAAAAGTGATACAGATAATACAAATAATAGTTGTGATTCGTGAATAGTTATTCAAAGTTAAATATTAAAGAAAGCGAAATATAAATAATTATTACTATCAATAAGAAATATATTTGAACTGTTTAAATAAAAATAAAAAGTAATACAGTTAAATAAATAATTGATTATTATATAATATTCATAAAAATACAATAGTATAATATCATGATTGTGCAATATGAACATAAAAAAACATAAAATTATTTAAACAATATATTGTTTATATTGTTTTATATTCTTTGTTATCTTCATATAATAATAATATAATAATCAGATTGGTTCGTCGTAATAAACGAGAATGAACCCAGGTAGATATAGAAGTTCATTGAACTTATCGAGATATCTACCTGTCAGCAAAAGGAATGGATAAAAAACAAACAGTAATAAAATTTACAAAGATAAAATAAAATTGGAAATTAAAAGTAAAATATAAATATAAAGTAAAATTTTAAATATTAAAATAGTTAAAATACAAATAAATATTATATATAAATATTAATAAAAATAATAATAATAGATAAAAATAACAATAAAACAAGACGTGTACAAATAAAGAGGGAAAAACAACACATAGTTCATAAAACGACCACAACGAACGAATAGTATAAGGCTACCAACTTTCAGTAAGGATGTGCCAAGTCCTTAATACCTTGAGATGATCCCACCACAATCATACCGGTAAACTTAGTACTCGGCATATAATACACCACCGCACGCTACAATTAATATACAAAAAACACGAAATTCCTCCTCTTTATAAAATAAAAAATAAAAAAATATAATATAAATAATAAAATAATAATAAACAGTTAATAAAAATAATAAATAGTAATGAAATATAAATCTTATAAATAAAATTACAATAAAATATATACAAGACATAATAATAATAATAATAATAATAATAATAATAAGAATAATAACAATAATAATAATAATAATAATAATAATAATATTAATAATAATAGGTAACTCGTAATACAAATTTAATCAAATAATAATAAGAATAATAAAAAACAATACATTTAAAAACAAATGATAATACAATTGTTAAAATATATAAATATTGTAAAAAAATAATTTAATTATAAAACCAATCCAATTACTGAATTTCATCATTTGATAAAAAATATATATAAAATGAATAAAAATAAATAAATAAGACTTTAATAGTGACCAATAATTTTTTGTTTTAAAACATTTAAAAACTTTTTCAAAGGGTTAGTGGTTTTGATATCAATAGATAGTGAATTCCATAACAAATGACCTTTATAACCAATACAGAATGTATCATAACAACGTGATATATTGGGAACAACGAATTCATTAGTTGACCTTAGAGAATATATTGTCTTTTTTTTATTAAATAACTTAATAATTTGTGGATGTATATTATTATTGTACCAAGCTTTATACATGTATTTGTAAATATTTAAATCAATAATATCATTAAATTTGAGAATACGTTTATGTATATAAATATGGTCAATATTTTTTCTATTATGTAGATAATAAATTGATCTTAGACATCTATTTTGTAATATAGTAATACATTTAATATTACTAAAATACGTATTACCCCAGAGTATTGAGCAATAATGCAAATGACTATGGAATAAAGAGTAATATATGTTCATAAGGGATTCTCTATTCAATTTAGATTTTAATCTATTTATTAAAGAGATACATCGATTAAGTTTGTTTTTAATATTATGAATCTGTTTTTTCCAATTGAGATTTTCATCTATAAATATACCCAAAAATAAAATATAAGATGATTGCTTTATAATAAAGTCATTAATTTTTATATTTAATTTATGTTTAATTCGTGACCTATGAAATAATATGAAATTAGTCTTATCAATATTTAGTTGTACTCTGTTATTATTAATCCATTCATGAATATAAACTAAAGTTTCATTAATAATATTTTCAAGGTCTTGTATATTTTTATTAGAGAATGCAATAGTTGTATCATCTGCAAAAAGTGTAAAATGACAAGGATTTTGTATATTTGATAAATCATTAATAAATAATAAAAATAAGATAGGTCCCAACACCGAACCCTGTGGAACACCATATTTTATAGGCAAGGTAGAAGATATAGATTAATTAAAGTGTACATATTGATTTCTATTAGTTAGGTAACTCTTAATAAAATCACCACTTAAACCTCTAAAACCATATAAATATAATTTGTCAAGTAAAATGTAGTGATCAAGTGAATCAAATGCTTTTTTAATACCAATAGAGACTGCCGCACAATGTTTATCATTATTAGTTTGTAAATAACCAATAAAATCAAGAAGTGCATCACAAGTTGAAGTAGATTCTTTGAAACCAAATTGATACATATTTAAAATTTTATTTTTATTCAAAAAACTTAAAATTCTTATTTTTATTAATTTCTCACAAATTTTAGAGAATTGGGATGTAATAGAAATCGGACGATAATTTGAATAATCACATCGATTATGCTTCTTATATATAACAATTACCTTCGAGGTTTTTAATATATCAGGAAATATACCTGCATTTATAGAAAGGTTAAATAAATACATAATAATGTGACTAATATATGTAATTATTCTTCGTAGTAAATATAGGTTAAATCCATGAGAATCATTACTAAATTTGTCAGAACATTTGTGTACTATATTTTCAATTTCCGTTACAGTAACAGGTTCAAAGAATATAGAACTTGTGTTAGAAGTAATATTAGTCAATCTATCACTATAAGGGTCATTAAAACTATTATTTATTTCAGCTCCAATAGAAGTAAAATATTTATTAAAATTATTTGAATTTTCAGAGTCAGATTTATTATTATTCATGTTAATAGTGTTTTTATTTGTATTCTTCATAAGATTATTTAGAACTCTCCATGTATTTTTTATATTATTGGTTTTTAGTTTACCAGAATAATAATTTTGTTCACATTTTTTTAAAATTTTACTTAAACAATTTTTATAATTTTTATATTCCATATCTAAGTTTGAGTTTATAATAGTTTTTTTGTAGAGTTTATTTTTCTTATGTATACATTTTAGTAGTGATTTTGTAATCCATGGTTTATTATTTATATATCGTTTATTTTTTATTTTTTTTAAAGGACAACAAATATTATAGAATGTTGTAAAAATGTTGATAAAATGGTTAAAAACAATATTAATATTAGAACATGAATAAATGTCAGTCCAGTCAACTTTTTGTAAAGATAAATTTAGTTTTAAAATATTATTTTGAGAGTGGTTTCTTATATATTTAAAAATCGGTGTATCATTAGTCTTGTTTTTTAATAAGTCAAAAATGGAGAATATAGGTAAGTGGTCACTTATATATGTTATTAAAATACCATTATAAATAATATTATCAAAATTAATAATATTAAAAATATTATCTATTAGTGAATTTCCATTATAATAAAAATGAGTAGATTTAGTTATTAGTGGTATAAAATTCATAGAATAAAATGTGTCAATAAAATACTTAGTTATATTATTATGATGCGAATGTAGATTAATATTGAAATCACCTACAATAAACATATTTCTATGTGCAAGATTATTAAAAGTATTATACATTATATCTGAGAAGTTTCTTATATTAAAGGAAGGTGATTTATAAATACCAGCAATAAGTATATTAGTATTACAAAGATACAAATTTAAAGATAACATATCAAATTCATCACGTATTGATACACTTAAATTATCTATTTTATTGAATGTAATAGAATTATGTATATAAATAGATTCACCACCTCCACGTTGATTGATTATAGTCGTATGGATTGCAGAATATTTTTTTAAATAATAACTACATTTATTAATCGAGTCCAGCCAGGATTCAGTTATGACAATTACACTAAAAACTACATTAATATAATGTAAATAATAAGTTAAGGAATCAAAATTTTTTGGGATGCTGCGAATATTTATATGAATAATTGAAAAATTAGAAATATGTAACCTTAAAGGTGTAAGGTCTTTATAATATGTGCATTGTGTGAATATATCAGTGGTATTTATACGTAAGTCATTATCATTATAATACGGAATATACTTAAATAAAGGCGATTTAATCAATTGATCATCAGACATAGTATATACAAATATAATTGTTATGTAATCAAAAATAAGTTAAATTAAAGGTTATTTAATTGAGATATATCAGAGATATATAATTTATTATTTTTATCTTTATCTATAATGATATAAACTTTGTCTATATATACCCAAGCTTTATAAATAGAATTAGATTTAACTAATTTCCTAGCTTTATAAAGAATATTATCAGTTTCTATTGAATGCTTAATATTAATGTAATAATTAGAATTAGATAATTTTGACTTGTTTTTTAATATATCTATTGTTAAATTTTGATCAATCAATTTTATGAAATATTTATCAGGTTTTGATGTAATATTATTAGTGTCGTTTTCATTAGGTAAGCTAGATGCATTAGTATATTTACTAATATTAACAATAGATTCTTTATTAAGAGTATATTCAAGATTGTTATTTATAAAATTAATTAAGTTATCTTTGTCTACGTAATCTATATTATCTTGTTTATTAAAGTTAGTAAATATTAAAGTACTACTATTATCATTAATTTTATCATATTGATAACTGCCTGTGTGGCTAAGTGGCTAAGGCGTCAGACACACAATCAGTAGGACACGGGTTCGACCCTCGTCCGGACCATTAATTAATTTTATAAAATGGGTCTTAAAATATTATTTAGAAGTGATCTTATATAATTGTATATAAATAAATGATCGGCTCTCGTTAAAACCATGGATGCCTTAACATGAGAGCTTCGAAGGGACATTAGAGCCATATATGGTTATAAGTGAAAAACTTCATCTAAGTTCCTGGATGGGATGAAAGGACTCCACCAAATAAAAAATAACAACAAAATAAAAATAAAATTACCAAGTTTATTTAATGATTTTGTCAACTGTTTAATTGGCAGTTCCTTTAATATATCTTTGTTCTGCTTAAATTCAGTATTTAATAGCTTATTAATATTGATATTATCTGTTTTTAGTTCTTGAATTTATTTTTAGTTCTGTATATAGTTCATTAAGTTCATTTAGTTCATTAATTTTATATAGACTAAATTAAATAATGCTTTTTAGATTTTGTTTTAATACTGTAGTTCTAAAAATGTTTATAATTGTAATACTATTTCATCTTTTATTTTTATAGAAATAATATCAATGGAATCTGTATTTTAACAAGATATATTAGATTTATAACAAGTTTTTTTATAATGGTGTTCACAATAATGGCAAACCAGCTCCTCTTTTTATTTTTAAATGATCTATTCGTTAGGTTTATATTATAATTTTGTAAATTAATATTAGTATCCTCACATTTAGTAAGCCAAGTTTCTATTCAAATTTGTATATTTGGTTCTTATATAAATAACCAAGTTAAAAAGTTGTCTATATTGTTGTTAAAACTACGTATATTTAAAATAATTATTGATATAGATGATTCCGACATATTTGCCCTATTTCACAGTTTTGGTTATACATTACTCTTATCGCCACGATTATCAGTTCGTGGTTGTGGGGTTAGCTTCCTCGTAAACTCTTCTCTACCTTTACCATGTATATCTATATCCCATAACTTCTCCTACTCTGACTGCCTAAATATATCGTTCACCAACAAATACAAATCTATATACATTACTGTCATTTATAGACCGCCTAAACCAGAATTCACTTCATTTCTAAGTGAATTTAACGATCTTGCTACTGATCTCATAAGTTATTCCACATACGACCCTATTATTCATAGTGATTTCAACTATCATTTTAATGCTACCTCATATCCACATATTATGTTTACTAATTTAACAAATTCATTATCCTTATCACAACATGTACATTTCCCAACTCATATAAATAGTAATATTATTGATATTGTATTCTCCAGATCTCTCCATTCTGAACACATGGTGAGTAATATTTCTAGGTTTGATCTACTTTCCTATCACTTCCTAATCTCATTAAAAACTAACTTTACTATCACTCATAATCAGAAAACACGTATTACATACAGGCCCATTAAGAATATTAATTCCCTGATATCCTTAGATGACTTACATTCTGTTTTAGGTGACTACTGTTATTTACCAGTTGTATTAAATTCCATATTAACCCATTTACTCGATAAACATGCGCATTCAAAAACCTAATCAGTAACTCTACATCCTGATACCCCTTGGTTTAATCCCCACCTCATGTCCTTGAAACGATCACTTCGTAAATTTGAAAGAATATAGCTATCATTGAAATCGTCATCTTCTAGAGCTTCATTCATTGTAAGATCTACAAGTTAGCAATTTCCTATGCCAAATCTAGCTATTATACTCGGGTTATATACGATCTTGATTCTGATAACCCACGACTTTTAAGACTGGCTAATAAGTTGATGTATCCCCCAAAACCAACATTTCTCCATTACAATTATTCTGTTTCTTTTCCAAAATATTTGATAATAAGATTGACTCCATAATAATAAAGATAAAAAAACATAACCCTACTGCCAACTATCCTTCAATCATAGTTACCCCACCTATATCTTATGTCTTACGTTTTTTTGTCCGCCACATATATCTCTCATATCTAATTTACTACATGCGTCCATTTTTTTATTCCCCTCAGATCCTGTTCCACTATCTATTTGTAAACTTTACTCCGATTATCTATGTCCAACTATCTGTAACATCATCTCATATTCCTTACATTTCGGTATTGTCCCTTATATTGTTAATCAAGCAATAATCAATCTTATTCTTAAAAAACATTCACTCGATCCTGAATCACTTATCATTTATGGCCCAATTTCTCAGCTACCTTTGGTGAGTAATATTTTGGAAAGAGTTGTCTCTCGTCACCTAATCTCCTATTTAACCGACAATAATCTCAATATTCCTCAACTCAATGGTTTTCGCCGAATACATTCCACAGAAACAGCACTACTAAACGTAATTAATGTCATCACTTCTACCCTTAATACTAAAAATGCTGTCAACTAGTAATTCTGGACATATTCAGTGCTTTCGATACGCTTGATCACCAAATTCTACTGTCCAGTATACACTTGCTTAGAGTTAGAGACCTTGCCCTATCATGGTTTACTTCATTTCTATCTGATCGAAGTAGTTAATTAATAAATATTTATATTTTTAAAATATGAATATATAAATATAATATATTATATATAATGTATATATATATATATATATATATATATATACATATATATATATATATATATATATCAGTATATGGAATAAAGGCTGTATAATACCGCTACCGAAGAAAGGAGATTTAACTTCTACAAACAACTATCGTGGTATCACTCTAACATGTATAGCTGCAAAGATATATAATCTAATGCTTTTAAATAGAATAAGACCTGAAGTAGATAAGATATTAAGAAAAAACCAAAATGGTTTTAGAACTAATAGATCTACTACTGGCCAAATACTCACGATTAGAAGGATCATTGAAGGCGTAAACGAAAAGAATCTAACAGCTACACTCCTTTTTATTGATTTCTCCAAAGCTTTCGATTCCATACATCGAGGAAAGATGGCAGAGATTCTTAAATCATATGGAATACCTGAAAAGATCATAAATGCAATTATGATAGCTTATAAAGATACTAAATCAATTGTGAGATCAGATGATGGCGATACGGAATTTATAAATATAACAGGAGGTGTGTTACAAGGTGATACACTAGCACCATTTCTTTTTATAATATGTCTTGACTATGTCTTGAAAATGTCACTTGATCGAGATAATGTTCTTAGCTTTACCCTCTCTGAGAGAAAGAGCAGAAGACATCCAGCAATAAAAATAACAGATGTCGATTATGCAGATGATCTAGCTATAGTAACTGATAAAACGAGCGAAGCTACAATTCTTCTACATAAAATTGAAAATACGGCAAAAGAGATTGGTTTGAATATAAATGCAGGTAAGACCGAATTCATAAGCATAAATCAAGGAGAAAATGGAAAAATAAAAAGCCTAAATGACAAGGACATTAAAAAAGTATCCGATTTTAAGTATCTTTGAAGTTATATTCAATCAACAGAAAAGGATATGAATATAAGACTGGCTAAAAGCTGGGCAGCTTTAAATAAGATGAACGCTATTTGGAAATCTAGGTTACCGTATAGAATTAATAGAAATTTCTTCAGAGCAACTGTTGAGTCGGTATTAGTATATGGATCTGTAAGTTGGACACTCACAAAAGCTCTGGAAAAAATACTAAGTGGAAACTATACTCGCATGTTACGGGCAATACTAAACAGGTCTTGGAAGGACCATCTTACCAATATAGAAATATATGCAAATATACCGGATATATGCACGTCGATACGACAGCAAATACTTCGTTTTTCTGGTCACTGTTGGAGAAATAAGCGCGAAATGATATCAGATACTATTCTATGGCAACCTACCCATGGTGAGAGAAAAAGAAAACGGCCGCGAAGAACATACGTTGACTAACTCATGGAGGATACACTGTGTAATGTAAATGAATTGAAAACTGCGATGGACGATACAGATGAATGGAAGAAGAGTGTCAAAAACTGCCGAGCAAGCTCGACCTGGTAAGGTAAGTAATATATATATATATATTTACTATCGAGCAATCATTTCCACTAACTGACAATTATGCTGTCAAACTTAACATTCATGTTATAATACTACCCTCTCTGTGCTGTCAAACATTACAACTTAAATACTATTCCCCGACCCTCATAAATATACATAACTGATACAGCCTTTACATTGTTCTCAAATTTCACCAATGAATGACCGTCCCTAACGTCCAGTATACATGTACGCTAATGATACACTTATACATACTAACATAATAAATAACTGTTCTAAACTACGTGTTATTACATTCAATACACTATCATACACCCACTTATTACTAAACTAGATACATATAGATCTACTCAACATACCATCTAACTTGGACATCCTATATTTCAAATAATGTACATTTATAATGTATCATTTATCCCAATAAAATCATATATACATTGGTATCAATCCCAATAAATAAATTAATATATATATATTATAAAATAATTAATTTATATAATACAAATGATATGTCATAGTTTAATTAATGTATTATAATATAAATTATATACAATTATATAAATAGTATATATATAATATAACACATTAAATATATCTATTAAATGTTTATATCTTATTCACTAATATAATATAAATAATATAATAGTTATTATGTACCTGTATCTAAATAAATTATAAATATTTATTTATAAGATTATTGTAGATATTAATATATTAATTAGTATTTGAAAATGTATACTGATAAATATTAAAAGTATACTCAATTCTGCTGCGCTCTAATACTAGGGCAATGATATACCTCGGAGATTAGTTGTGTCTATATATTACCTTCACAAATATGTGCGTAACTTTAAAATATTAGACACTCCTTTAAATGTCATATACACACTAACAGGATATCAATATGTTGGAAAATCACATAATAATGCCGATCTATGCGGTTTTCTTTTTTATATACATATATTTATATATGTATATATATATATATACTTATTTATATTTAGTACACTGGGTATTTCCTACAACAGTTTCATTTTATTTTAATAAGATGTATGTTTGAACTTAATAAATGTATAAATATGTGCACGTGACATTATTAAACCACGTGATATATTCATTACTATATATAACATCGTCTGTCTGTTACCTTTATTAACATTGCTTCAAGTAAATAACACACTGATTAAGGTATATTATTATATATGAATATTAGTATGAGAATACATTCATTGTTTTCTTAGTTTATCATATTACAATTAAATATGATATACATTATACGAATAAATCAATAGATTATATAACAGTGATGATATTATACAGGATGAGGTTATTACCCGTGCTTCTATTGTTGACGATAGCCTATTGTTGTGTGTATGCGAGTTCACAAGAAGAGGAGGAGGAGGCTGAATTAGTAGGTTAGAGTTCATATGTTATTATATACGTTATTATATAAATACTCATTATCTTTAATTACGCATTTAATAATACATATTTCATTTATATCATATACTTTCATTTAAAAATTAATAAATATGGTTACATTTATTAATTAATAATTAAATTAAATAACTTAAATAGTGCGTACTATATCATTAATACAGTATATTATAAATATAAATATTATTTAAAGAATGTAAAGTGTAATATGATTTGAGGAATTGATGAATTGAATTTTAAAATAAAATATATTATTAAATGAATATCGGTTTGAATGATAATGAAAAATCTATATGAAAAAAAGATATATATATATATATATATATAAATATATAAGATTTAACCAAGCATTATACTACTATTACTATTAGCGTACACTAAAGAACTAGAGAAATATGAAAATGATATTAAAGAAGCCTCAGCAGTAAACGGAACTGAAGAAGTTAAATATGATGAGAAAAGAGGACTTTTCAGTAGTTACTTATACATATAATCATAAATTCATATATATATATATATATATATATATATATATAAATATATATATATATATATATATATATTTGCTAAATAACCTCATCATATAATATCTTTAGATATTGAATAACTAATACTTTGTATATCTTTAATAGGTAGATGGTGTGGACACTGCAGTTCTAAAGCCAAATCCCCGATCCAACTTGCATGTTTGAAACTTAAATGGGAATCGTATATGAAGAAAAAGAGGTGTGGTTTCTGGCGTAGAAGACATACATGTTACAGGTTAGCGCTTTACTTAATTATCATTGTTTATGTTTTAACCATATCTACCTGTGTTAAACCACTAAATAGTTATACAGGTATAGCTTTATAATATAGGAAATATATAACCAATACTAAATATTTGTATGGTAACTCAATACTATTATAGATTTTTAAGAAGAAGTAATAATATGTATCACTTTGTAAATACAATATCTATAGAAAATATAATGTTTTCAAAATATATCTACGTTTATAATAATTACATTTTTTCTAAAACAATCTTATTAAAAATATATAGATTTATTATATCGTAGATAATATTTAATTAATATTTAATCTAAATAATATATAATGTAATTCTTTTCATACTTAATTAATTATAATTTTTTTTTAAATTAGCCATATATTTACTATATATATTTACTATTTATATTATTTATATCATATCTAAAGAGAAATATTTATTAATTTTATTAATTATTTATATTGTTTTTATCAATTATTAAAATATTAAGTAAAACGATTCAAACCTAAATTGATAATTGAATTTATTTTAGATCTACAAAATTAAGTATATTTTTTTGAGTAAATTAAGTTTAAAGATTTTTTGAATTATTTTATAATTTGTATATAATATATATTTAGTAATGTATATAGTATTATAATATATTTTATACAATACGAGAGTTAGTAATCTATATATATATATATATATATATATATATATATATTGATTGAATGTTTATTTAGATATATATATATATATATATATATATATATATATACTTGTTATACATGCTATATATAGATATAATTAAATATTAAATAGAGAAATATACATATATACAACGTATCATAAGTTAAATGCAGTAAATAAGTGTTACATTGATATATAATTGTTACATTATGTTAATCATAATATTTTAAATAATTCAAATTACTAAAAATAATTGAAAATAATGATGTTGTATGTAATTTTAATAGTATCAAGTCCTCTTAATGTTATGTAATAATTACATTTTTTAATTTCAAAATATATCGTATTATAAAGCAAATATTGACATTTTTAATTAATATTTGTACAATGTACGTTGTATTTCAAAATATCAATAATATTATATTGTATTTTACAAACAGTTTATGACTATAATAAATAATACAATAATTAAATTATATTAACCACGTGATCAAATAGAAAGAGATGGAGGTTGGTACGCAAGCCTTATTGTTGTTCCGGATCTTCTTTGAAGGTGTTGAA
Organism: Osedax fenrisi; assembly: GCA_964019155.1. Classification (NCBI taxonomy): domain Eukaryota; kingdom Metazoa; phylum Annelida; class Polychaeta; order Sabellida; family Siboglinidae; genus Osedax; species Osedax fenrisi. The sequence continues at coordinate 13,644,719 of OZ025242.1, forward strand.
ACTTGGAAATAAGAAATTTAAGTTCTGCTTTAAAAGTTAGAAATTCGTATCTACCTATGCATTTATTTTATAATTAAATTTAAATACATTAATATTTGATGCACTACCCATTTATAAAAAATTATATATATAGTAAAATGTATTTATATGAAATATTATATATAATGATATAATAACAGATACCGTTTGCGGAGGATTCATGGGACCCAAGCAAATATATAAAGTATGTCGTTTTGCATACTTCAAATTCTGCCGTCCTTGGGGCTATAAGAAAATAGTAAATTACTGCTATCCACGTTAGTGTTAGGGAGTTGATCAATACTTAAATTATTATTAATAATTAATAATAAGTGATATCTGCGTGTATACAAATGTAGTAATACAAAAGTACGTAATAAGTACGTACAGGCTTCCTATCTACAATCAGCGACCATAGTTATAATATGCATTAGCCATACTAGTTATGTCATATAAATAACATAGTTATACGTAATTATAACTATAGATATAAGTAAATATATGTACTTACATATGTTTTTATATAGTTGTATATAATGTAATATGTTATCAACATGTATTAATACGGATTACAATACTATAGTTATCTAATAACATACGTCATTTCATTATTGATATGATTAAATATTACTTTTCTATATTATTTTATCATATGTCATGTAATAATGTTAATTATATAAAAAATGTATTTTATATTCATCGATCTAACAGTTATTACTACAGATAATAAATATAATAACATATTAATTAATAAATGAATATTACAGAATAAATCATTAATGAAAATGGAAAAGGATTACTGCTATTATGATAATTGTATTTATTATATTTTATTTTGTTATGATAACATATATTATCTAAAATGAAAAAATAATAAAAATAAATATAAATCATTATCTGAAATGAAATAATAATTGTATATTCTAAATAAATATTAATAAACATATAACATTATAATATGTGATATAAATTATTATAAAATAATTATATATTTAAAATATATTATATATATATATAGATTAAAATGCTAAAATATTAGCCATTATCATTCTGAGAACATATTAAATTAATATAAGTTAATTATGATTATAGTTGCTCTTTCAACATGCTTGTTAAAATAAACAAATATATAAATATAAACATTGTCGAGTATTAACTAACTATTAATGAATAATGTAATATTAAGTACTATCACCACCATTTACAATTGTGTCTCCACAAACTCCCTTATCCGTTATCAATTTAATGCCGAGGTTATCTTATTACACCTACCATTTCTAATTAAATCACAACTTCAAATCAACAATAATGTACAGCCTATCAAGTACTCAACCCATAGCATAAAGCTAGTGTTATATTTGACAGTACTTTAGTTTTTATATACAACTTTCCCATACCACAAAGTCACTAAACTATAGTATACATTCACTACGCCTCATTCGGCATTTACTATACATATCTACAGATATTATTATAGCATCTGCCTACACCCTACCTCTATTGACTATTGCACCTACATCTTTACACTACCACCTATTCATATATGTCTAAGCTTTAGTTTCTTAAAAATGTTATCGCAAGGGGACCATTAAATATACCAACATACTCTCAGTCTAATATATCTAAATTCCTATGTACTCCATTGGGTACATGTACGTCATATAATACTCTATAAATATAAACAATAACATACACACATATATATATATATATACACATTACGTATTACTTTTATATATACTAATTAATAATTGATATTTGATAAAAAACCATAAATAGTGCATGTTTTAAACATTTAATAATACTCATACAATTTCACTATAATAAGGAATTAATGTGGATAATTTAGTATATATATAGTATCAAAAATTCCATTATATTGTATGTATTCGATACGACTAACATTATGCTGTGATAAATAAGGTATACGTGTACAAGTCATACTAACTTTAATACTGAGTTAGCATGGTATGTAAAATACTATATTTAAATAGTATTATATATGTAATAGGAATGTATATGAATAGCGAATATTTAAATTATAATTAAACTATTATGTTTAAAATGTATACGGATAAAATAAACGAATAGTTAAATAGTCAACTTATATTAGTAACATTATTTGTAAATATATGATTGATGAATATCCCTTCATATAGTTGAATAGATGCAGGATAACATGTAGATGATTATCAAACTGTGTGATACAGTATTTTAGGGCACATCTGTTCACATGAATCTTTATTTATAATATTGATAATATATTAATGTTATATAAGAAAGTATGAATAATATTATGTTATAAATAATAGTTTATTAAATATTATACAATTATTTTTTTTCTCGAATTATTCAAATACTTATTTATAATTTATATTGAAAAGTGATATTGATTTGTGAAACAAATAATTACCGATTATTGATATGATTTGAAAATAATAATTATCGAAAAGTTTAATTTAAAAAAAGCGAATATTTAATATTGAAAACTATTCATCTACATAATTATAATTTACTCTTACATAATAACAAAATTATAATGATATTTGTTTTTATTTATATGCAGATGAAATAATGTTATTATTTTTGTATAATAGTCAATATTCTTAGTTACATTTAATTATATATGATCACTTCAACATTTATTTCCTATGGTTCCGAGGGTTTTGGATCCTCGGAATCGGGTCTTATTGCCCGAGTGTCTGGTACCTTAGCCTGCTGAGTTACCTAGTCGGTTGTTATATATTACATACTCTGTGTATGTGTATTAATAAAATAATGCTAGTATTCGAAACGATCCTCTATTATCAAGAATAATGTATTGGGCTTTTCCTAATGACATTCTACTAACATTTATATATTCACAATAAATTATATAATTAGGGTTTAATAATAAATAATAAAATTAGTATTTATGTTTTATATATATGTTTTTTTATATTTGTATTTTGTCATCGAAACTTTACATTAAATATATATACCTTGATAAACTATTCTTGTTTCTGTATCTATACTGGTATTATTATATTATATTATATGCATGTATATTATATTATTATATTGATGATGATGATGATGACGATATTCGATGTATTAAGCACTACAATAGATTCATGTAGACACCTTCGCTTGAGTGGGAAGACAATAATAATAAGATAATTAAAACATTAAAACAATATAATAATAATATACTTTTAATATAAAAAGTGATATAGAGATGTGTTATATACTACAGACAATACTGATATAGTGGAGTAATATATACTACATACTGCATTGGTATAATTGAGCATTATATACTACAGACTGCATTGATATATTGACAGACAAATTCATGAGAGCCCTTCGCTCGTGCGGGAAGAAAATAATAATAAGATAATAATAATACAATAACAATTTAATAATAATGTACGTTGAATATAACACGGACATAATAATAAGTTGGATGATTTAATTATTAGATATAGAGAGAAAATAAGTAGTTAGATTTATAAATCTTTTGTGGGATCTATTATAATGAATGGTAGGAGGGATGGAAACACATAGGGTGGGACCGGAATTTTTAAAAGCTCTAGAATTTAGGGAAGTTTTACTAGAGTTCTGGAAGATAAGGAGATATTGTATATTTTATAATTATATCAGATATATAGCTAGGGGTAAAAGAATATATTAATTTATCGATTATAGATAACACACGTAATTTACACCTGAGGGAGAAGGGTAACCATATACGAGATGATTGATGAGATGTTGTAGTATAGTGATCCAGTCGTGTTATGCCTTAAGTAGTAAGTATTTATAAATGGATACTCCGATTTAGTGGAGCAGTAGCTTTAGCAGGAAGTAAATTCAGTAGGGAAGAACAGTAGTCAAGTCGGGAAAGTACAAGAGCATATATTAGAGTTTTCGTAAAGTATCTTGAAAGTGATTTTAGATGTTTCGTTAGCAGATATACACTGCAGCATTACGTCACTATAGGCATTTCGTTAGCAGCTTGCTCCGATTTCTGTAACATATTACAAAATTGTTAGCGTGCATTATAGCGCACGAGGTGAACATAAATCTATTTATAGGATCTCAAAGTACACTATGTAACATATATATATATATATATATATATATATATATATATATATATATATTTTAATTTTTAGTATAACGATACGTTAATGATTGATGTAATGAACTATATATAATAAGGCCTCTGCCTGTTTTGATTGGTTTATCTGACAGGATAACATTCAAAATAATCATTGCGGTAGTTGGCATGGTTAAGTGCCCACGATAAAATAATGATAACAAGATACATCGATATTATATATAACGTGTCAAGATCACATCTAGTTATAATTCAATACACATTGCAATGTCCAAAGAATACTAAATTATATTTTTTTTAGTTATTATGTATCTATTATACAAATATATATATATATATATATATATATATATATATATATTAGTTATGTATTAGTTATGTATTAGTTATGTATTAGTTAAAACCTCTTAAATATAATTATAATCTACATAGTAATAATCAATATGTATATTTTTTAATTTGCGGTGAAATATATTTTTATTTTTTTTATTTTTGTTTTATTTTAAAATATCCAAATTTAGGTTATTATCTAAATAATTATATATATCATGTTATTTAAATGTAAATATAATTATAATAAATTTGAATTTTAAAATACCAACTCATGAACAAATGTACTTATTATTATTCAAAGTATATATATCTCAAAACAATATACAACTACAATTTATCAAGCTATATCTCAGAAAATTGAATTTCATTTATTCACTTTATTATCATTTGATATCTCTTTATGAGATTTGTTGAGGATATATATACTATTTCTAATAATAAACTAGTTAAATAAAATAAATGCATAACATCTATAGTTACATATATTTTACATAATATCACAAAATCATGTATATTTTTGAATTTTACAATATGTATATTAGTAAAATCCAGTATATACTCATTTTCTTCAGTTTACCATAATCTAACAATATCTTCACTATTTAATTTTGTATATATTAATAATATCTACTTAAAATTAAAACTTAAGAGAATACCGATTTTAGTTTATCCTTTTTCTCCTATGATTTACATATAAAGTGAACTTCAAGCTGTCACCACACATTAACATACTTATAACATAATACATAAATATTGAAAGAATGAATGAATATTTATTTACTGAATATTGAATTAATATACAGAAGGATATTTAGAAGCTATATGTAGCTTATATGAAGAATATCCGTATAACAAAAATATCAAATATTTATATACTACAATATATAAGTATGTATAACTAATTGTATACATTATTTATTATCGTATTTTTTATTTCCTTTTAATTAAATTATTTTAAATATAATTTATCATTTATTAATTTTGAAAACATTTTGAAAATTATATGTTATAAAAAGAAAATAAAAAATGAAAATATCCTAACCGAAAAAAATACGAAAAATAATAAAAAATATAAATCAAATGAATATACATGCTATGTAATATATATATATATATATATATATATTGGTTTGAATAATATTTTCTATAATTTAATTAAATTATGATATTTATTAAATAATAGTATTTGAATAAATATGAAATCATATTATTATACATCATAGAAGTATATATATATACTATTATAATTCTTAATTACATAATATATATGAACCTGATGTTGGGGTGATACATTATTTTTTAAGATATTCTTTAACACTTGAATAATTAGTATTACTAAAGGTACATATTCTATCGTTACTTTTAATATTCAGATACCATTTATATTTACATGTACATGTATCAATGTGGTATAATTTAATTGTTGTCAGTTGTGTCAAGATAGTTTTATTTACAATTCGAACAGCTTTTTTTTGTAGAGTTGAAATACATTATAGGTTATTATTAACATTATTTCCCCACATTTCTTAACAATACATGATATGACGCAAAAACAAATAATTATAAAGTAGCTTTAAAATATATATATATATATATATATATATATATATATATATATATGTATATATATATATATATATATATATATTGGTAAATAGCTCAGCTTTCTAAATATATATATATAACATGTGATAACTTCAATTTTATTTTCTTATATGTTCTTTAAAATTTAATGTATTATCTTAAATAACTCAAATAAAAGTATAAATTAACACTAAGCATATTTCAGTTGAGTTAATTGATTAACTATTAATACTATTTGCATCTTTATAAGTAAACACTTTTGTTTTATCAATATTTAGATTTAATAATATCAATAGTTAGATATTCAACTGTTTACCTTGTTCACTATAAATTCTCATAATACCATTAACTATGAATAATCGAGTGTGCTAACTGTATAAGATGATGGCTCTTCTACAATAAACTAATAATTAATTCCCATAAGACAACTTTACTTAACATATCTACTTCTGATACTTCCTTTCCAAACTTTACTCTAAATAAAATGATTATTTCTCCTGACCAGTACTCCAAAAATCTAGGATTAGAATTTGATGACAAATTATCATTTAAGAATCACATATCATACATTTCAAAATCCTCCAACTTTCATATCTTAAAAATTAAAAAAAATCACTTTTCCGAAACCTTATTAGAACTATTATACATTTTCTTGTACTTTCCCGACTTGACTAATGTTCTTCCCTACTGAATTTACTTCCTTCTAGAGCTACTGCTCCAATAAATCGGATCATCCGTTCCTCAATACGTACTACTTACTGCAAAACACGATTAGATCACTCTACTACAACATCTCATCTATCATCTCGTATGTGGCTACCCTTCTCCCTCAGGTGTAGATTACATATGTTATCTATACTCCATAAATCAATATATTCTTTTACCCCTAGCTATATATCTGATATAATTAAGAACGTAAAATAGTACTTTATCTTCGTTACCAAAATGATATTATCCTTATCTCCCGGAACTCTAGTAAAACTTCTCTACATTCTAGAGCTTTTAAAAATCCCGGTCCTACCCTATGTAATTCCTTCTCTACTACTATTCGTTCTATTAGATCCCACAAAATATTTATAAATCTTACTTCTTCTTTTCTCTCAACCTCTAATCATTAAATCAGACAACTTATTATTTCTGTGTTCGATATTTTTGTGATGTTTTATCTTCAATGTATTATTATAGTATACTTGTTATTGTATAATTTGTATCCTATTATTATGTTCTTCCCACACATACCCCTATTTTAGTGCTTAATAAACCTTATATATATATATATATATATATATATATATATATATACTTACTATGAATGCGATTGGGGATAGTAAACCTTCGCAGGTTTCATTGCACATAGTGCACTAATATCGATTTTAAATATGTTGATAACTTATTTTATAAATAATTAAATCTAGATTAAAATAAACTTTAATTATGATATTATAATCATCATTTTATCATTATGAAATAACCATTAATAACCATTTATAAATCTCATGATATTGAGTAACTTAGATAATATATATATATATATATATATATATATAAATATAATCTATATTGAATAGAATTGATGCAAGAACAATTTAAAGTATTAACTCTTAATGGTTTTTATTTTAACACACACAATACAAAAATGTTAATTAATATTTAAATTTATTTATATATTTGTATTATATTTTTTGAATGTATACAATATCTACATTTATTATACTTATTATTAATATAATATCTATATTTCATTTATAAATAAGTCAATTGCATATATTAATTTTTTCTATATATTAAATTAATATTATTAATTTAAATATTAAATATATATATGATGCATATTACTATACAAATACTTCATATTTACTTATACAATGGTTTTCTTTGTTGAGTCTAATATTTCATTGATGCTTTTGTTTATTTAAATTGAGCTGACATCGATGCTTTTATTTGCCGAGACTGATACTTCATCAATACTTTTGTTTGTTGAGACTGCATTTATAATTTTGTTTTCTGAGACTGATACTGCATGATTATTTTGTTTCCGAATATTAGATTGAATACATATTCATTAAAAATGGACTTATTTACATCATGGATATATACACAGTCAATATTTCGCATTATAGGTGAATATGATAATGATGATAATGATTTATTTTAACAGTTTAACATTTAATTATATAATTCTTATAGTGTGACAATAATATATATAATACAATAATAAAAGTAGTAAATAGTATGGACAAGTGTACAACATGGAGAAATAGAATATATTTTGAGTTCATATATCGTGGACAATGAGGTAATTCTTTAGTTTGTTTTTGAAGGTGATAGTTGATTTTGTATGGTTTTAAGGGATGGATGGATTTTATTCCAGGGGAGGCTAGTGTCAACAGTGTATCGACGATTTCCTGAATTTATTCGCTTACCAGGTTGTTTAGTTAGTAGAAAGGAATATATGATACATAGTAATTTAAGTTGAGCATTTTTGTAGAGGATTGCCAGCTAAGTCGTATTCGTAGATCAGTGATGCTTGTATTGTAATCAGTGTTCTTTAGTTGGTAGATTAGTCTAAGGGATATATTATTAAATGGTCGATAGTTATAAAATATGTATTGTTTAAATGAATTTATGTTAGCTATTCAAATATTGTTCTATGACGTGATATACAATTGATAATAATAAGAAAATCGATATTATGATATTATTATTATAAAGAAATTATTATATTCTAAATTATTAATATTCTAAATTATTGAGTATAAATATCACATGATCTACATATATGTAACACTAACTCAGAAGGTTTAGCGAACTACTGGGTAGCAAAAAAAGCAAATCTTATCTAGTTCTACCCGGTTAATTATTCGAGAATGGAAAATAATAATACAAATATATAATACAAATAATACGCAATTTGATAAACTTATACACAAATAAAAAAGAATTAAAAAGATGTAACCACATTTGAAAAATATAATTTAAATAAAAGAATGAGTGATTCAACAAAATAACTATAATATCATACCAATATATTATTTTCATATATATATATATATATAAATATATATAAAAATACACATACACATACACATATACAACGTGTATTACACATTCACATACATATACATACATATACACATATACACGCGTACACATACACATCCATACATATTTATATATATATATATATATATATATATATATATATATATATATATGTGTATATACATACACACATTCATACATATATAAATACATATACACATATACATGCACAATGTGCATTGTACATACATATATACACGCATACATACATGCATAAACACATAAATATACACACATATGTATAGTAAATTAAATATATCACTATTATCACTATATAAGTTATATGAAATTCATATAAATAAATAGATATTGATGAATAAATATTAACAAATATAATTAAAAGTAATTAAAAGTCAAATATAATATATTCTAAAGAGAGTAAATGCCAAATGGAATATTTCTATATAAATAGTAAAAGCTCAAGTATTTCAAAAGTGTACATTATAAAGAAAGTAATCTAATAAATAAATAATAAAACAATTCCATTCCCGAGTAATTACTTCATCATTTTTAAAATATATTAAAGCAAATAAAATATAATAAATATAATTGAGTATAAAGTAAGTCAAAATATTTAAAAAATATATATAGTAGGAAAATATATAAAAATATATGTAAGATATAAAGAAGAAATAAGGAAGAAATAAGTTATATTCAGCATTATAAAACATCGAAATATAATTGTATTTTAATCTTCTAGTAAACGTATTTATATTATTGAATAATTTAAATTTGTTTTCTAGAAGATTCCATAAAAAAGGACCATTGTAAGTTATGCTGAATTTTTTTATATTTAGACTGAAAGAAGGAATGACAAATTTAAAAATGTTCCTTTGACTATATATATACATTTTAATAGAGAACATATTTTTAATAATTATTGGTGTAAAATTATTAATAATCCTACACATGAATTGTAGAGTATTTAATTTTACAATATCAATACATTTCAAGATATTCAGTATTTTATAATATGTATCTGTAAAATGTATCTAAAATATGTATCTATTTGAAATATTTAAAATAGCTCCGATGGCCTTATTTTGTATAATAATTAATATATTTAGATTATATATATATATGTAGTAGAACATACAATATTACAATAATTTAGATGAGGTAGAACAAATGTATTATAAATTATTTTTAATGATTTTATAGTGAGTGAATATTTTAATTTATGTATAATTGATACAACTTTAGAAAGCTTAATCGCTATATTATCTATATGTTTTTTCCAATTTAATTTCTCATCTATAGTGATTCCTAAAAAATTATATACTGTACTCTATTAATTATATTACCATTTATATGTAAAACAAAATTATTTACATATTTGTTATCATTAAATTGATCGTGTCTTAAAATATAAGATGATTTATCTATGTTAATAGTTAGTTTATTTTCTGATAACTATATACTTAATTTATTAAGTTCATTATTCATGGTTAATTTAAGAGTATTAGCATATTTAACTTAAAAATTAAATTAGTATCGTCAGCGAATAAAATAGGAATAGAAGAATTAAAAACAATATGTAAATCATTTAAAAAATATATTAAAAAGTAAAAGACCCAAAACAGAACCTTGAGGAATACCACAATTAATATTTTAAAATCAGACTTAGTATCATGATACATAACACATTGCATTCTATTTTCGAGATAAATTGTAAAAAAATCTTTTGCAACACCTCTATAATCATAATTTTCCATTTTTGTTATCAGTAATTTATTATCTATTATATACATAGATCGATTGATAAAATAGCTGATAACAATTTACTTTCCAAATTATTAGTAATATTTTCCATAAGATAATTCAAAGAATTATTTGTATTACTATTTTTCCTAAATTCAAATTGAGATTAATTAATATTAGAAAATGTATTCATGAATTCATTCATTCGATTTTTAATTATGTTTTCAAATATTTTGAAAAATTGTGATAGTAGAGAAATTGGTCTATAGTTGATATAGTATACCTGGTAAAGTTTTGTCGCCTTTTTTAAATAAAACAATAACAAAATATTTGAATTTATTAGTTCTAATGGAAATATATATTTATTAGTTTTAGGAATTTTATCAGATAACGATTTACCTAAAGTACAAACGTGATTAAAATATAGTCGCGGTTTTTAAATCATCTTCTTTGGTAATGTTATTGAAGGGACAATTAATTTTATTTTTTGAATTCGGATTCAAAATTTCATTTATAGACCTCCATTTTTTTTTAATATTCTTTTCATTGTCTATTTTTTTTTCTAAATATAATTTTTTTGAAATCTGATTAAAGATATTAATATATATATCTTTGTATATTAAAAGTAGTATTATGTTTAAGTAAACATTTATACAATTTTTTTTTTTTAGCAATACATTTTTCTAAATTTTCAGATATCCAGGGTTTATTAACAACATTTGAAGTATTTTTCTTAATTAAAGAACAATGTTTAAAATATAAATCAATGTATATTTAAAAAAAAGATTTAAACGTACTATTTTGGTTATTATCATCATATATATATTTCAAGTTATAATCTAATAATGATTTTTTTAAATACTTAATATTGTAAAATATCTTAAAAAATATCTTAATAGTAATATTATATTATATTTTATAATGTGTATATTTTCTAAATAATTTAAAATATTTCATTTTATGATTCCCATCAAGGATTTTAGATGACTGTTTTACTATAAACATATTAATATAATGTCCATTCGGAGTCACTCTCGTGATCGGGCATCAATGGTGTTAATCATATTAACTTTTTAATATCATATGTACAATAAGTGTTCATATATTATAAGATACTATATATAATTTTATATACACAAATGATCTCGTTAAAACCATGGATGTATTAACATGCGAGCGGACTTACTTATTAGAAGAATAATTAATTATATTTTATTTAAATTTATTATATTTTTATATTTATATATATATATATATATATATATATATATATATATATATATATATATATATATATATATATATATATATATATATCTTTCTGTATAGAATTATCTGTTTATACCATTATACATAGTCGGAATATAATAGCAAGAATTTGGTATAAGAACACGGATATATATTGAAGCAAAGCTTATGATAATCCATATATATATATCTATTATATAAAAGAAAGTCTATTTAATTATATATATATATGTGTGTGTGTGTGTGTGTGTATCTGGTGAGGTAACTCGAGAACCGGGGTACGTCGCGAAAATATTTTATACCCGATCTTAATAAATTTGCAACAGTATGGTCTTGGTCCGGAAAATTTTTTGAATTTTATACCGCGTACCCCAGAAAAACCTGAAAAATTGACTTTTTGCCATTAAAATGATTTTTTGTCGTCCAAAATCTTCGGCGTCGCATTTTTGAAATATTTTTTTTACATTTTTTCGAACTATTTTTTTGAATTTTTTTTGATTTTTTTTTGAAATTTTTGGAAATTTTGGAAATTTTTTGAAATATTTTTGAAATATTTTTGAAATTTTTTGAAATATTTTTGAAGTTTTTTTTAAATATTTTTAAACATTTTTTTGAAATTTTTTTAAAATATATTTTGTAATATTATTTATATTTTTTGTATTTTAAAAAATATTATTTGAAATAATTTTTTATATTTTTCAACTATTCGTTGAAATATTATTATTTTAAGATATAATTAAAATATTATAATTATATAATAAATATATAAATATTATAAGATATAATAATATACTTTTTAAAATATTTGTAGAACATTTATAAAAAATATATTTTGTAGCAATACAGAAATACAGAATCAGAAATAGCTATAATTAATAAATTATAAATGGGCAACAACAATCAAAAATCAAAAATCGAGCAATGCAGGGTGCAGTTTGAGTTTTCGACATTTTTTAAGTAATATTTTGTAATATTGGAAATATGTGTTGTATTTTTAAAAATATTTTGTGAAATATTTTTGAAATATTTTTCCACTAATTTTTGAGATATTAATATTTGTATAAATTTGTTTGAATTTTAGCAACAATTTATGTTATTGTATATGAAAAGCAGAATTTTGAATAGCCATAATTAATAAATAATAGATAGGTAAACTATCAAACAACAAGTAAAGCAAAGTTGGGTACGGCAAGAAATTCCAAATAAGGAATAGTTATAATTAATAAATGATAGATAGACAAATAATAAAAAAACGAGCAACGACGATTTGGAACTGTTTGGGTTCAGGTTTTCAACATATTTTGGATTATTTGAAATATCTGTTGTATTTTTTGAAATATTTTGTCACTAATTTTTTAAATATTAAAAAAAATATGTTTCCACATTTGTTTGTATTTTAGATAAACTTTATTTAATTGTATATACTAGAAATGTAGGATCATAAATAGCTCTAATTAATAAATAATAAATAGGCAAATAATCAAAAACCGATAAATATCGAGTCGGATACTGTTTGGATTTGGGTTTAGGTTTGAGTTTTCGACATTTTTTTAAAACATATTTTATAATATTTTAAATATTTTTTGTATTTTTTAGCAATTATATATTTTAGAATAATCAGGAATAGCTATAATTAATAAAAACAGTCAAACAATCAAAAACCTAGCAACGCCGGGTAGGGTATGGCTACTAATATGTTGAAATATTTTTTATATTTAAAAAATATTTTTAGACACTTTTTAAAAATATATTTTATAATATTTTAAATTATTTTTTGTATTTTTACAAAATATTTTACGAATAAATCTAAAAAAGAACAACGCTAGATATACATCGGATACAGTTAGATTTATTAAATATTAGTTAGAAGACTAAAAATTAAAGATTAGCTATGCATAATTAGGAATAGCTATAATTAATAATTGATAGGCAAATAATTAAAAACCGAGAAACGTCGTGTTGGGTAAGGCAAAAAATTTAAAATCAGGAATTGTTATAATTAATAAATAATAGATAGGAAAACAATCAAAAACCTAGCAACGCCGTGTCAGGACGGTGTGGGTTTTGGTTTTAGACATTTTTTTAAAACATATTTTATAATAATTGAAATATTAGTTGTATTTTTAAAATATTTTTCCACTAATTTTTTAAATATTAAAATATTTTTCTACATTTGTTTGTATGTCATCTAACATTTATTTTATTGTATATAAATAATAGTTAGGAACAAATTAAATATAAATATTTAGCAATGCAGAATTAGTAATAGCTATAATTAATAAATAATAATTGGCAAAAAATCAAAAACCGAGCAACGCCAGGTCGGGTACGGTTTGGGTTTAGGTTTGGGTTTTCGACATCTTTTTAAAACATATTTTGTAATATTCAAAATATTTATTGTATTTTTTAATATATTTTTTGAAATATTTTTCTACTAATTTTTTAATTATTAAAATATTTTTCTACATTTGTTTGTATTTCAGCTAACATTTATTTAATTGTATATATAACAATGAAGAATCAGGAACAGCTATAATTAATAAATAATAGATAGGCAAAAACAATCAATATCCGAGCAACGCCGGTTTGGGTACGGTTTGGGTTTAAGTTTGGGTTTTAGACATTTTTTAAAACATATTTTGTAATATTTGTTGCATTTTTTAATATATTTCCACTAATTTTTTAAATATTTTTCTATATTTTGTTTGTATTTTAGCTAACATTTATTTTATTGTATATATAGCAATGCATAATCATGAATAGGTATATAATATATCTATAATTAATAAATAATAGATAATAGGCAAATATTCAAAAACCGAGCAACGCCGGGTCGGGTACGGCTAGTCTACTATATAAAAGAAAGTCTATTTAATTATATATATATATGTGTGTGTGTGTGTGTATCTGGTGAGGTAACTCGAGAACCGGGGTACGTCGCGAAAATATTTTATACCCGATCTTAATAAATTTGCAACAGTATGGTCTTGGTCCGGAAAATTTTTTGAATTTGTTACCGCGTATCCCAGAAAAACCTGAAAAATTGACTTTTTGCCATTAAAATGATTTTTTGTCATCCAAAATCTTCGGCGTCGCTTTTTTGAAATATTTTTTTTACATATTTTCGAAGTATTTTTTTGAATTTTTTTTTGAAATTTTTGGAAATTTTTGAAATTTTTTGAAATATTTTTGAAATATTTTTGAGATTTTTTGAAATATTTTTGAAATTTTTTGAAATATTTTTAAACATTTTTTTGAAATTTTTTTAAAATATATTTTGTAATATTATTTATATTTTTTGTATTTTAAAAAATATTATTTGAAATATTTTTTTATATTTTTCAACTATTCGTTGAAATATTATTATTTTAAGATATAATTAAAACATTATAATTATATAATAAATATATAAATATTATAAGATATAAATATTATACTTTTTAAAATATTTGTAGAACATTTATAAAAAATATATTTTGTAATATTTGGAAATATTTGTTGTATACTAGGAATACAGAATCAGGAATAGCTATAATTAATAAATAATAGATAGGCAAACAATCAAAAATCGATCAACGCAGGGTGCGGTTTGGGTTTTCGATATTTATTAAGTAATATTTTGTAATATTGGAAATATGTGTTGTATTTTTTAAATATTATTTGAAATATTTTTCCACTATTTTTTGAGATATTAATATTTGTATAAATTTGTTTGAATTTTAGCAACAATTTATGTTATTGTATATGAAAAGCAGAATCATGAATAGCCATAAATAATAAATAATAGATAGGTAATCTATCAAACAACGAGTAAAGCAAAGTTGGGTACGGCAAGAAATTCCAAATCATAAATAGTTATAATTAATAAATGATAGATAGGCAAATAATAAAAAACCGAGCAACGCCGATTTGGAACTGTTTGGGTTTAGGTTTTCAACATATTTTGGAATATTTGAAATATCTGTTGTATTTTTTGAAATATTTTTTATCTAATTTTTTAAATATTAAAAAAAATATGTTTCTACATATGTTTAATTTTATTTAATTGTATATACTAGAAATGTAGGATCAGGAATAGCTCTAATTAATAAATAATAAATAGGCAAACAATTAAAAACCGATAAATGTCGAGTCGAGTACTGTTTGGATTTGGGTTTAGGTTTGAGTTTTCGATATTTTGTAATATTTTAAATATTTTTTGTATTTTTTAGCAATTATATATTTTAGAATAATCAGGAATAGCTATAATTAATAAAAATAAATAGTCAAACAATCAAAAACCTAGCAACGCCGGGTAGGGTATGACTACTAATATGTTGAAATATTTTTTATATTTAAAAAATATTTTTAGACACTTTTTAAAAATATATTTTATAATATTTTAAATTATTTTTGTATTTTTGTATTTTTACAAAATATTTTACGAATAAATCTTAAAAAAACAACGCTAGATCTACATCGGATACGGTTAGATTTATTAAATATTAGTTAGAAGACAACAATTAAAGATTAGCTATGCATAATTAGGAATAACTATAATTAATAATTGATAGGCAAATAATAAAAAACCGAGCAACGTCGGGTTGGGTTCGGCAAACAATTCTAAATCAGGAATAGTTATAATTAATAAAGTATACTTTATACTATCTATATATAGATAGGCATATAATTAAAAACCGACCAACGCCGTGTTGGGACGGTTTGGGTTTGGGTTTTCAACATATTTTGTAATATTTGAAATAATTGTTGTATTTTTTAAAATATTTTTTGAAATATTTGTTCACTAATTTTTTAAATATTATAAACAATATTTTTCTATATTTGTTTGTATTTTAAATAAACTTTATTTAATTGTATATACTAGAAATATAGAATCAGAAATGGCCCTAATTAATAAATAATAAATAATAGATAGGCAAACAAACAAAAACCAAGAAATGCCGGGTCGGGTATGGTTTGGTTTTAAAACATAATTTGTACTATTTTATATATTTTTTTTGCAATTTTTAGCAATTATATATTTTAGAATAATCAGAAATAGCTATAATTAATAAAAAAATAAATAGGCATTCAAAATCAGGTATGGCTACTAATATGTTGAAATATGTTTTATATTTCTTAAAATATTTTTAACACTTTTTAAAAATATATTTTGTAATATTTTAAATTATTATTTGTAATCTTACCAAATATTTTATAAAATAATCTTAAAAACGAACAACGCTGGGTCTACATCGGATACAGTTAGAATTAGTAAATATTAGTTAGAAGAAAAAAATTAAATATTAGCTAATTATAACCAGGAATAGCTACAATTAATAGACACATAATCAAAAACCTAGCAACGCAGGGTAGTGTACGGTTTGTGTTTGGGTTTAGGTTTGGGTTTTAGACATTTTTTTAAAACATATTTTGTAATATTTGAAATATTTGTTGTATTTTTTAACATATTATTTGAAAATGTGTTCTAATTTGTTTTGTATGTTAGCTAACATTTATTTTATTATATATATCAATTAAGAATCAGGAATAGCTATAATTAATATATAATATATAGGAAAATAATCGAAACCGAGCAACGCCGGGTCGGGTACGGCTAGTATATATATATTATATACATAGATATTATGCTAATAATAATAATCACTTATGTTATCTAAATGATAATATGTTATTAATATATATTGGGTTTTTCCTAAATAAATCGTATTATAGATTATATATTCACTTGAAATTTTTTTGTGTGACTGATTAATATATATATATATAACCTTATACAAATATATTTGAATAATTGTTTTTGATGTTGTTTATAATAAATTGATCGACATTTATTAAATACTATATTCACTGAATCTATTCACTACATACTAGCGTGTTTAGATCGTTAATAACCCAATCATTGTATACATATTGATATTATGTGTATACGACATTCAGGGTTACTATGCTTTAACTGGAACATAATAATATAGAGGCTATATTCTATATAATATGAATGAAGATTTATATCTTAGAATAATTTGTAATATACATTATATACATATATATATATATATATATATATATATATATATATATATATATATATATATATATATATATATATATCAAATAGTAGGACATAATATAGATGACATATATAATATATAATTACATCGGATAGTTGATTATATAGAGTTATGCTTCCTAAATTTAGTAATATTTTTTAATTCGATAAACTTCTTTCATTAAAGATAGCTTAACAACAATATTATAGTTGATAGTTTAATGTACATTAATAATTATGAATGGATAAAAAGAATAATTAATATTTTTTAATGATTAATTCTTCAAAATAAATACATACGACAAACCATATTACGAATATATTTGTTTACATGAAATTTAACGGAGAATAATTAATAATAAACAATATTGTATATTCATTATCCATAATGTTTAATTATGATTATTTAATATGCATTTAAAAAAGTATATTTATGTCTAATTTCTGTAATAGTATGTGAATACTTATGGTAATATTTATATTTAATATGCATCTACTATATCACTATCAATTTATGATTTTAATTAAAAATTTCAATATTCATTGCACTATTTTATTATGAAAATTTTAAAATTAAAATTAACGTAATTAAATTGTATTGAATATTTATATAAAATAATAATAATAGAAATATTTATTGACTCAATGAAAATGATAACGTTTATATGCGTCAAGTTGAAATAATAAAACAAATAAATAAATAAATACACAACTAATAATAAATTTAAAAAGAAGACATAATAATGATAACATATATGAATATAGTCCTCATCTAAAAGTAATACAATATTACATGGTATGTAAGTCATCAGGAAGACTGTTCCAGTACTTCGGAGCAGCAACAGGCGAAAGTTTGTGTCAATTGTGAAGTAATGTAAGATTAATTATTGAATAGCCGTGTCTCAGTAATAGCAACTATAGAACTTTTAAAATAAATAATAAATTGATGTATATTATCATCCTTATTATGAACTGACCGTGGATTGAACATAGAACAAGATATATTATGTAAATATAATTGTATGTTAATATATTATTTAATATTATTAAAAATAGTACTCTAATTATAAAAATATACCCGCTTTGTATGTATTAGTATTATATAAAGTATTATATGACTTACACTGTATGCCATACATGTAACCAATGGAGTTTAAATAAGAATTTAGATATGTTAGTATTGGATTATGTTGGTATATTGAATATGGAAGTTGCGTTAGTCAGATGAGGTAGGGTATAGGCAGAATCTATAATAATAACTGTATATATAATTAAGATGTCTTATCCACATATCTTATTAAAATTAGATATATATATATATATAAGTATTATATTATACATTGGTTAAGGGCCGGGGAAACCTACGGAAACCTATTTTTTGTGTTCAAAATTATATAATAAAATTGTAAAATATACAGATTTATCTTTAAAATGGTATATAAAGATTAAAATAAAAGTATTTCAAATCTAGTTTTTAAACATAGTTTTGTAAAAAATATGTGTTAAAATTTGAGTAATATTTGTATTCAAATATTCAGTTATGGTACGTTTTATTATCATTATTTATAATATTAATATTTATCTGAATTTCACAATTAAAATATAATAATATAGGTAATAAATAGTAGTATTTACTCGCTAGAGTATTATATAGCCAATGAAATGAAAGCATCTATTTACTAATATTGTAATAGCGTCATATATTTTAAAATATACTAACTGAAAAATAGTATTGATAAAAACTTTAAAAGACTATATCTCTTTTTTGTTTGTCAAAATACTACTATTTTTGTCCAATTGCTTCAATCATTATAAAAAAGTCTGAGCATATACATATATATATATATATATATGATATTACTGATAATAAGCTATCCTATTAGAATGTAATAATTTAATTTTTAAATATACTAATTATAAATATTATAAAAAAAGTTGATGATAAAAAAAAAATACAAAAATAAAATATTGGTGATATCTTTTAAGTGGTTTATATATTTAGATATAGTAGAGCTTTTATTGATATGATATTTAGCTAACTATATGTCTGAAAATTAATTAGTAGTAGTCTTTTTAATGATTTCACTCTTTTGCTGATGATCTACAAATATACACTGATGCTCAATCTCCAAATGATTCTGATGCACACACCAACTTATCAAATTGTTTAAAGGATATTATTGAGTGGTGTAACTCGAATTCACTGAAATTGAATCCTAGAAAAACTCAAATAATATTTATCGATCCTAATAAAAAGTCAATATACAATAAGCATCAATTTATATTCAATACACAAATTATTGATCTCACAATTTGAAAAAGTTCATAATCTTGGCGTTATTTTTAACACGAATCATGATATGTTATCTTTTATTTCAATAAAAATAAGAAATGCTAATTTTCATCTTTATCGTATCCGTAAAATTCGCAAATCCATCACTTTTAAAACATGTAAATCAATAATAACTAGTCTTGTGTTATCTACCTTAGATTATTGTAATATCCTACTAATCAATCTCACAGTTAAAGATCTAGAGCCATTAGTAAAGTTGCAAAAAAGAGCAGTTAGAATAATCTACAACCTACCATATAGATCAATAAACAATTATATATGTATTACTAGACTAATGACGAAACTGCACTAGCTCAACGTTTCTTCGCGCATAAAATACAAACACTTAGTACTAACGCATCTTGCCTACCATCATCATACACCTTCATATTTAGCAGGACTTATACAGCCACATATTCAAGAACGAAGCTTACAAAACGTCCATCTACATCGACTGGAAGCAGCCCCATTAAGCTTCAGTCAACGTGATCACTCGAGAGATTTTCGTATCGCAGGCCCAAATGAATGGAACAAACTTAACTGTTATCTTCGTCTAATAATTAATACTCTTAGTTTTAAAGCTAAGCTAAAAACTTATTTATTCAGTATCGAACTTTGTTAATTGTTAATTGTTAATTGTAATAATTTCTCTCTATGTAGAGAGTATACACTATTGTTAATATATATTATATTTAAACGGTGTCTAAATAAAATAATAATAATAATAATAATGACCCTCGTTTTCCCATATTTTACATGTAAACTCGGCAAGGTTACCACTGTTATTATTTCTAATAATTAATTCATACGTATTTGATAATACGATTAAAGGTAATTGGTTTAAATTTAAGATTTTTTTAAAAATAATATTGATAATTTTTTTTGTAATAACATAATAAAATTTATATTTGATTTATAGGTATTTCCCCATATGTATATGCCATACAAATATTAGATACACAAAAAGAGTTATATATTAAAATCATATGTTAAGTACTTAAATATTAATATTTTTTCATAAAATATAATATAGTTGATAATTTTTAATTTTAATCCTAGCAATTTGTAGCTACCTACAATTTCAATATAATTTCCAACATATATCTTTTAATAAGCTAGCATTCATAAAAGATACATTTTTTTTTTCAATATTCAGTTTCAGATTATTGATTTTGAATAAATATAATAATTTATTAATATACAAGTATTTATATTTAATAATTCATTATTGTCTGGTAGTGATGTATCATCTGCATATACGTTTAGATTACTATTGACTGCATCTTTCAAAATAGTTGGCATATCAGTAATAATATTATACAAAATAAATTATCTTTGGGTGCTTATATTCTAAACACTCTTTCAATGATAATGCATTATTATTCTTGTAATAATAGATCTTTTATATATATAACTTATAAAGAAGTCCTTCATTTTACCTCTGAATCCATACTATTCTAATTTATCAATTAATATCAACATCAAGAGATTTTTTAAGATCTACAAATATTGTTACTTCTTTTTTATTATTATTACTATTTAAAAAAATAAAATGTTGTATATTTATTAAAGATAATGTTGTATTGGAAATAGGTCTATACTTTTTTTATTAATTGCCTATTATTATTTTTATATATTGTTTTAATTATTGCTTCTTTCATATTATCCGGATATATTGATTTATCAATGCGTAAATTAAATAAATGATTGAATCAATCAATATTTCATATATAATTTATTTCATTTAATAAATATTATAATTATTTATATTTTTTGAGTTTTTTAACTTCATACTATCTGCTACATTAATTTACAATTTCATCATTTGTAATTGGTAAAAAATATAAACTTTTAGAATAATTTTTTTTAAATTGTTTAAAACAAATTTGTTTGATGAAATTTCAATAGAATTATTTATAGTTTCTCCTATTGTTGCAAAATACCTATTTCATATATATATATATAAGCAATTTCATTTATCAATTTAATTATATATTTCTATATCCTATATCCTATAAAGATATTATCATTTTAATTATGATATCCTCTTTCAATCATATATATTAATATTCATAAAACAGGAATATGTCCGGATATATGGAAATTGTCTCATATCATCCCAACTTTTAAAAAAGGTGATGCAACGAAGGCAATTAATTATCGTCCAATAAGCATATTATAAAGTACATTAATACTATTTGAAAAAATCATCTCGCATTATCTTACTTTCTATTTACGTTCTAATAGATATATTACACAACACTTGTATGGTTTCCTCGCATGGAAATCAACTGGCCTGCAATTAATCTATTTCTACAAGCACATATATAAATCTAGAGATGCGTCATCACTATCTGATATTGTTTATATAGATTTAGCAATTTATAAAGTCTTCTGACTATTTTATTTGTCCATTTATTGTCTTTATTTTATAATGATTACAATAATAAAATTTATATTATCTTATCTTATCTAATTAACTTATATTCGTTTAATATATTGTAATAATGTTCAGTGATAACAGTTTAGTATTATAAGCAATATATAATATTTTAAATATACAATTGTGTAATAATAATTCATAACACATATTATAATTTTATATATTTATTAATATTTATTTAGATTATAAAATTATTATTACATTTCATTTTATATAAATAAAATTATCATTAAATATAAATATAATTAATAACATTATATTAATAGTTTAGTCCTTTTCCATTTTCATTAATGATTTATTCTCTAATATTCATTTATTAGTTAATATGTTATTATATTTATTATTGATAGTTATAACTGTTAGATCGATGAATAAAAAATATCAGTTTTTATATTATTAACATAATTACCACATGACATATGATATAATAATCTTGAAATATGATATTATTAAATCATATAAATAATAAATATGTATATTATACTATATATGTTATAAGTATATTACTATGACGTATGTTATAGGATAACTATTTTATTGTAATCCGTATTAATAAATGTTGATAACATATTATATTACATATAAAAAAATTAATATTTACTTTATAATAATATATATTTTAAATTAACTAATATTTAATTATATCTTAAATTGAGGAGATGTGTTACTATTCAAATTACATAACAAAATAATTATTTTCTATTTTATTTTGGTAAATTTAATTATTTAAAAGTATTATGATAAAGATGATGTAACAATTATTTATCTATGTGAAATATTACTTATTTACTGCATATAACTTGTTATACCTTGTATATATATATATATATATACATTTATCTATTTAATCTTTAATTTAATAATTATATCCATATATATAGAATTTATAATAAGTATATAAGAAATAATAACGATATATTATATAGCATATATAACAATTATATATAAAGTATTAATAAGTAATAAGTATCTACTAAATAAAAATTATAAAATAATTAAAAAACCTCTAAACTTAATTTAATAAAAATAATTATATTTCATTTTGTATATCTACAATAAATGTTTTTATCAATTTAATGTGGAATCGTTTTACTTAACGTGTTAACAAAGTATTAAGTTAATAAAAACACATAATGTAATATAATTTGTATTGCATTTGTAACACCTAAATACTGCAACTTACGTTAACTCCTAACATATAAAATGAAGTCTTCTACGCCAGAAACCACATCTTGTTTTAACATAATAGCGCCCAAATGTAAGTTCCAAACATGCAAGTGTATGGCGGACTTGTTTTTAAAACTGCAATAAGTATATGAAAAATAAGTATATGTATATTTGTAGATATATATATATATAAATATATTTATATATATATATATATATATATATATATATAAACATATGTATATAAAAAAACCGCATATATCGGCATTGTGATCAATAATGTTGATATAATACTAGTGTTGTTATAACATATAAGGCGTGGCTAATATTTAAAGTTACGCACATATTTGTGAAGGTAATATATAGACACAAATAATCTCCGAGGTATATCACTGCCCTATTATTAGAGCGCAGTAGAATTGTGTATACTTTTAATATGTACCGGTATACATTTTCAAATACTAATTTATATATTAATATCTACATTAATATTATAAATAAGTATTTATAATTTAATTAGATACAGGTACATACTAATTATTATAATATTTATATTATATTATATTTTATAATGTGTATTATTTTTTAAATAATTTAAAATATTCCATTTTATTATTTCATTTCACCCATCATGGAATTTAGATGACTATTTTACTATTTACATATTAATATATTGTCCATTCGAAGTCACTCTCATGATCGGGCATCCATGTTTTTATATTAACTTTTAAATATTATATATATCAATATTATATATATCAATAAGTGTTTATACATTATAAAATAAATAATATAATTGTGTATAAATAAATGATCGACTATCATTAAAACCATGGATGCATTAACATGAGAGCGGTTTCAAATGGATATTATAATATATATAGAGCCATATATGGTTATAAATGAAAACATCATATTAGTTCCTGGATGGGATGAAATGACTCCACCAAATAAAATAACAATAATAAAACAATAACAAGGTATATATATATATCAGTGTTTCATATGATTTTACTGCCTATGGTAATAACCGGTAATAACCTGTCCGGTAAAAATAGGTTTATATATATATATATATATATATAAAATATTGATTAGAATAATATATTTATTTTTGTATTAGTAAAAGGTGATGTTGTAAAAAAAAATATATTAAACAATAGAACTAATAATATTTTCATTGAAATTATTTGAATGTATTCATTTTATTTACCTTGCTATTTAATAAATGTAATAAATATATCTATATATTGTTAATTATATATATATATATATATATATATAAATATAAATACTGAATAGAATATTTATTTTTATATATATGAAATTATATATATTTAATTTGTTTTTTTTTTGCAATAATGCATAACTATTTAGTAATATTTTCATTGTGTTATAATTTTATGAATATATAGCACAGTATGATTTTATTTCATTTATAAAATATATAACCCAATCAATATATATAATACATATTTATATACAGTAAATATTAATAAAACACTACTAATCAAGAAAAAATTGTATATGGTATTATATACAATATATATATATATATATATATATATATATATTATTAAATAGTTTATTGAAAACAAAACATCTATGATTATAAGCGTCATATAAGATAATAATGAAGGTAATAACAATTTTAACATAACTAAATATAAGAACAATAACAATAAATACACATAAATGCACATAAATATATATATATATATTAAGAATTCCCAAACTTATGGAACTTAAAACTTTCCCCCCATCCTTCATAACCGCTAATATCCCATCACCTTTCCATTATCATAAATCGTATGCATCTGCTATTATATCATCTTCCTCTCCTATCCCTATTAAAGCTCCTTTCGTCCACCATGTACCTCCTAATTCTACCACACCCTATACTCTTCATATACCTCGTAAACGTCAACTAAATAATATCATTCGTAACAATTCACTTGTCATTGAACATTTAAAGACCTCTGATATAAATACTGAATTCATTTCATCAATCCTTATACATATGCTACTGCCTAAAATATCTATTTCTATAGTCAAATTTAAACATAACAATGCAATCATCCAATTCTCTAGTAAATCATTTTGTGACATGTTTTTCAGTAGATTTAGATCTACTAAATTTAATCCCCGATTCTCACACCTATATATACGAAATTCCCTACCTTATAAAACCCGTTTATTAGGTAAAATCCTTTATCATGCATATATATTAAAACTAACCCCTATACATACTAAACCCATATTTCATACATATACAAAGTCATTTGAATTACGACTTATATATAATTATATTGACTGGTCTCTTCCACCTATTACCATACCTCCAACTCTCCTTATTCACTGGGAATCTTCCTATCTTAAATTTAAATCTTCCGTTCCCTCATTTAGTAATCTCTCCATTAATACTAATTCAGACCCCACACCTAATAATCCTTCTGAAAATTCCAACTCCCCTTATATTCCTGTAATATCAACTCCATCTATTGATTTAAATAATTCCACCATCACAAATGTCCCAGTTGTTGATTCACTAAAATCTAATCATATATCTACACCCTCTCTAACTAAATCTGCATGACTATCTGAACACATTGCCCTAATAAATATTCGTTCTCTTCGTTCCAATGCCTCACTCTTATTACCATTCCTTAAAAAGTGCAATTTCAGTATTATTGCTTTAACGGAAACATGGATCTCTCAAGATGATTCCGACATATTTGCCCTATTTCACAATTTTGGTTATACATTAATTTTATCGCCACGATTATCAGGTCGTAAAAACTTCTCTACCTTTACCATGTATATCCATATCCCATAACTTCTCCTACTCTGACTGCTTAACCATATCATTCACCCAAAAACACAAATCTATATCCATTACTGTCATTTATAGACCGCCAAAACCAGAATTCGCTTCCTTTCTAAGTGAGTTTAACGATCTTGCTACTGATCTCACTAGTTCACCCACATACCACCCTATTATACTTGGTGATTTCAACTATCATTTTAATGCTACCTCAAATCCACATATTATGTTCACTAATTTAACACATTCATTATCCCTATCACAACATGTCAATTTCCCAACTCATATAAATGGCAATATTATTGATCTTGTATTCTCCAGTTCTCTCCATTCTGAACTCGTGGTGAGTAATATTTCTAGGCTTGATCTACTTTCCGATCACTTCCTTATCTCATTCAAAACTAACTTTACTATCACTCTTAATCAGAAAACACGTATTACATACAGACCCATTAAGAAAATTAATTCCATGATATTCTTAGCTGACTTACATTCTGCTTTAGGTGACTACTGTTATTCTCCAGTTGTATTAAATTCCATACTATCCCATCTTCTTGATAAACGTGCGCCTTCAAAAACTATATCAGTAACTCTACATCCTGATACCCCATGGTTTACTTCCCACCTCATGTCCTTGAAACGATCACTTCGTAAATCTGAAAGAACATACATATCCTTGAGATCTTCATATTCTAGAGCTTCATTCATTGAGCAACGTAAGATCTACAAGTTAGCAATTTCCTATGCCAAATCTAGCTATTACACTCAGGTTATAAATGATCTTGCTTCTGATAACCGACGACTTTTCAGACTAGCTAATAAGTTGTTATCTCCCCCAAAACCAGCATTACTACCATCTATAATTAACATTTCTCCATTACAATTAAGCTGTCTTTTCTCCAAAACATTGTCTAATAAGATTGACTCCATCATAATAAAGATCAATAACCATACCCTTACTGCCAATTATCCTTCAATCATAGTTACCCCACCTATATCTGTTTTCTTAAGTTTTTTTCGTCCGCCACATATATCTCTCATATCTAAACTACTAAATGCATCCTCTTCGATATCTCCCTCCGATCCTGTTCCACTATCTATTTTTAAACTTTACTCCGATTATCTATGTCCAACTATCTGTAACATCATCTCATATTCCCTAAATTCCGGTACTGTCCCTTCAATTTTTAAACAAGCAATAATCACTCCCATTCTTAAAAAACCTTCACTCGATCCTGATTCACTTCTCAATTATCGCCCAATTTCTCAGCTACCTTTGGTGAGTAAAATTTTGGAAAGAGTTGTCTCTCGTCAACTAATCTCATATTTAACCGCCAATAATCTCCATATTCCTCAACAAAGTGGCTTTCGCCGAGGACACTCCACAGAAACAGCACTACTAAACGTAATTGATGTAATCACTTCTACCCTTAATACTAAAAACTGCTGTCAACTAGTAATGCTGGACATATCCAGTGCTTTCGATACGCTTGATCACAAAATTCTACTGTCCCGTCTACACCTGCTTGGAGTTAGAGACCTTGCCCTCTCATGGTTTACTTCATATCTATTTGACCGTAGTAGCAGTGTAAAAATATATAATTCTTTTTCTTCCCCTTCTCCTATGAAATATGGTGTTCCCCAGGGATCAGTACTCGGTCCTTCACTTTTCTCAATTTATTTATACCCATTACCATCCATAATATCTAAATATCCAAATATATATTACCATCTTTATGCAGATGACATACAACTATATATGTTTCTTCCAACTAATTCATCACCAGGTCTCAATAATCAACTCTCTAATTGTGCTAATGACATTAAAGAATGGCTTATTTCTAATAATCTTCTCCTTAATACTTCCAAAACTACATTGTTGAATCTTTCTCCATCACCAACTTACTTCCCTCCTTTTCTTATTGATAATATTGTAATATCTCCTTCTCCTACTGCATCTAACTTAGGTGTAATTTTTGATTCTACACTTTCCTTCATTCCTCATATTACTGCCATCACTAAATCTGCAAATTATCATCTATTTAGAATTAGAAAAATACGAAAATCAATTACTGTATCTCTTACTAAAACTCTAGTTAATTCCCTTGTACTCTCACGCATAGATTACTGTTCCTCAATCCTTATAAATATTCCATTATCATCTATCTCTCCCTTAAATCGAGTTATTCGTTCATCAATCCGTACAACATATAACCTACGTATTCGAGATCATTCCTCTACTTCCTCATACCAACACATATCTCCATGGTTTACATTTAACAAACGCTCTGCTTATCGCATATTATCTATTGTTCATTCCTCAATATACTCTTCAAATTGCCCTTCATATATTTCTGCTTCTCTAGTACAAAGAGCTCCCCTTCTATCACTTAGAAACCATGCATCTCACCTTCTATCTACCCCTATTCTACGTCCCTCAAAAATTAATACTCGGGCACTGAGTTATATTGGTCCTAAGCTATGGAATTCACTCCCGCCCTATATTAGATCCATAAAATCGCATAAAACATTCATGAAATATATACAACAATTGATCTCAGGTGGTAACCTGAATTATTAATATTGTTTGTCATTATTATTTTATTAATTAATTTCCGTACGGCTTATTCTATTTTATTGTATTATTATTATTGGTATTTATTGTTTACCTACTTTTATTATTTGTATTCTATTATATACACCTTTGAGAAATCATTTATGATTTATTTAAGTGTCTAAATAAACATTCAATCAATCAATCAATCAATATATATATATATATATATATATATATATATATATATATATATATAAACATATATATATATATATATATATATATATATATATATATATACATATATATATATATACATAGATATTATGGCAATATTAATAATCACTAATGTTATCTAAAAGATAATATGTATATTTAATATATATATATATATCAATATATATTGGGCTTTTCCTAAATCAAACATATGATAGATTACGTATTCACTTGAAATATTTATTTGTGTGAGTGATTAATATATATATATATATATGTATATACCTTATACAAATATATTTTTATAATTGTTTTTACTGTTGTTTATGATAAATTGAGACAACGACATGTATTAAATAATCTATTCACTAAATCTATTCACTACATACTAGCGTGTTTAGATCGTTAATAATTTATTATATTAATAATAACTCAACCATTGTATAATTATTGATATTATGTGCATACGAAATTCAGGGTTAACTTGCATTCACTGGAACATTGTAATATAGAGGCTATATTCTATATCATATGTATGATGATTTACATATTAGAATAATTTGTAATATACATATATGTATATATATATATATATATTTATATATATATATATATATATATTTATATATATATATATATGTATATGAACAATATAATAATTTGATTGACCTTTTTAAAAGATATCCATGAATCTGAAAATTTACATATTAATTAAGTATGATATTCTATTTTAATATATATATATATATATATATATAATTATTTGTTAAAAATAATGAATAATAAAAAAATATATAAAAATAATGTCTACCAATTATAGTATATATAATTTATGATTTGTTACACAATATTGAGATTTATTTGTTTATTGACATTTTGCATAGATAATTCGTTCTAACCTTACTATTTTCTAAGATATTATCTATATTTAATGATTAAAGATAAATTACGCGCAATTATTGTCATACCTATACATTTATTAATTAATTAAAGATAAATAATTTAACTGATATTCATAAGGCTAGCTGTCTTTCTGATCAATTCTCATCCATATTTACAATCCCATCCACAGGCATTATTCATTCATTCAGAAAACCTTCCAAATTAATGTAATGTTTCACCTGATGGTTTATCAAAGGGTATACTAAAAAATCTATCATTTGAATTATGTTATCCATTATCAATTGTTTTCACTATAATTCTGAATGATGGGATATGCCCATTAATTTGGAAAAAATCTAATATTACAGCTTTATATAAAAAAGGCGACTCATCACTACCATCAAATTATAGACCTATTAGTATACTATCATCAACTCTCATTCTCTATGAAAAAATATTAAGCTATTATTTATCTTACTATTTAAGATCCAACGGCCTCATATGTTCTGAATAGTATGGTTTTCTTTCGGGGAAATCTACCCAATTACAACTAATTGAATTCTATAGGAACATTATGAGGTCAATGAATAGTCATATGTTCGCTGATGTTGCTTATATTGATATGGCAAACTCATTTGACAAGGTATCACATACTAAATTATTACATAAGATATATAAACTTGGTGTATGTGGGAATGTGTATTCCTGGTTTGAATCATATCTCAAAAATAGGTTACAAAGAGTTAAGGTCAATGATCAATATAGTGATTTTACTAATGTAACTTCAGGAGTACCACAGGTTTCTGTGATAGGTCCTCTCCTCTTTCTGATTTATATAAATGATCTACCTACTATTTTTAAACCACAAATAATCACCTCACTTTTTGCAGATGATGCTAAAATATCAATTATCTATAAATCTATAGATGATCGGAAGGTTCTGCAATCCGGGCTATTTGAACTATTATCCTGGATGTGTAAATGGGACCTTGAACTTGCCATTCGAAAATGTGCAATTATGACATATGGGAATATCAATACACATTCGTATACTATAAATAATATTCAATTAATTAGTCTAACAGAGTTTAAAGATCTTGGAATAATTTTTAACATCAAACTGACATTTGACACTCATATAAATCAAATATGCAGTAAAGCTTTTAATATTCTGAATATTATATTCAGATGCTTTATTATTAATGATTATTGTTACCTAACAAAAACCTTTAAACATATGTCAGACCTTTATTAGAATATAATTCTTGTATTTGGAACCCTTCTAATATATATGTAGGCGTAAAAAAAAATATTGAAAAAGTCCAAAGGACATTCACTAAAAGGCTTTTCTATAGATGTGGTATACCATATACAAATTATGAAAATAGGTTATTATTTTTAAACTTAACTTCATTATCTCAACGCAGATTACGGGCTGATCTGATTCTTGCCTATAAAATTATAAATGGTCTAGTTGATGTTGATTGCTCGGGGCTACTTGAAACGTATTCATCAAGAAGTCGAGGTCCTTCCATTAAAGTTCGAAAAGACAAATGCAAGACTAATGTTACTCTGAATTATTTTAGTAATCGTATTTCAACTCCTTGGAATTTGCTATCTAATTATAAGTGTTCAGCAACTTCGGTCAATCAATTTATTACAAGGCTTGATAATTCATTGTATTAATATTTAAATTTAATTTAATTTTATTAATTTTTATTATTCAATTATTATATTATTTTATTTTTAGTTTTATGGGGTTAATTTATTCGATTGCATTCTCTTTATCATTATTTATCGGGTATTACGGGTGTCAATGGACAAACTCTTGGGTCAAGTTTGTAAACCCAAGGCACATGGATTGAGGACCCCTTTCTCTAAAGTTGATACGGTAATTAAGTGCTTGCATCTGTATAATTCCCCTTTTTATTATTATTATTTTATTATATCATTTGTTAGTTTTATATCTTAACCATATGTAACATGGCATTTATAAATCATTATATATATATTCGTTTATATTCGTTTTTTGTTTTTTATTATTATTATTGTTTTAAAAAATAAACTATATCTATCTATCTATCTATCTATACTGATTATGCATGTACAATTTTATTAATAACGTAACTTTTAATTGTATTTATATGTAATTAATTAATATGTCAACAAATATAATAAATACATTTAAATAAAACATAAACTATTATAAAATAAGAAATACATACAATTATAGAATACCTAAATAATAAATAAATAGAAATGCATAACATTAATATATATGGTACTAAACTTTGAAATAATATAAACAATGAATAAAAAAAGGAAAAAATATAACTCAATTAACAAATAACAAACTTGAATATTTAAACAAATATTGAATAAACGAAATCTGATTTCATTCATTCGAGTTTCTTAATTTAATTAGATAATTTTAAATATTATAATCTAAATTTAAATTTAATATATATAGAATAATGTAGCCTATATATGTATTTACAATTATTATAATGTATGTCTCTAAAATGTAATGTATAGTTTTATTTTTTATTTATTTGTTACCATTGTTATATTTTTTATTTGAATATATAATACTCTCTTTATAATCATTACTTATAAGATAATCTATTAGTGTGTAGCTAGTTTTATATGTCGAAAAATATTAAGGAATGAATCATTTTTAGTTACTGAAACTTTAAGAATACATATGTCTAAGTGTCAAAGTCCAGCAGTTAAAATATCAGAATCTTTTTGAAATTATAGTGCAATCGGTATTATTTATAATACATGTATATATATATATATATATATATATATATATATATATATATATATTTAATGATAACTGCCTTCGGTAATTAAATATATGTATGTATTATTATTTATTTATATGAATTTTTATATTTCGTGATAATCGCTACATTTTTCTAGATTTATTTATTTCGTCAATATTCAATCTCCTCCTAAAATATAAATTAATTTCGGACGTTTAATTTATTATAATCTCTATAGGTATTAATCTAGGTGATCCGATTGGTCAATTAATATTTGTGTATATATACTACAAGGTTATTAACACAATTCATAATTTGAATATTTATTATTTTAATTGGTATAATAATAAGAAAAGTAAAATTAACGTTTAATACAATTCTACATATTTTAAAAATATAGTTTTTACATTATAATTAGACATTGTAAAACTTGGTGGCTTAATTTAGATGACTCTTGTAATATGTTTCTTAGTTCTAGTAATAAGGTAGGTGGAGAATACATTGCTATTTATATTGAAACTTACACATCTCTCAGTAATCATGTGGATATCAAAATAAAGGTTATTTTAAATTACAAACGGTAATTTTACAAATAGATAACCTACAATGTTAACTAACCCGGTGTTTGTATAATTAAGAATTTCCACAGAAATATACCACTTAGTTCATATATACCTGTATTACTGTATATGAACATTGTTTAACTTATTTGTCAATATATTTTAGATAAAGGTTCGTGTTATCAGGCTAATTTAATTATTCCTAAAGATAGTATAGGATTTATTTCTGCTAGAAATATAGCTACATCAATATATGTATTAAATATATCAAATCACCTGTAAGTTAATAATTTAGTTTTATATATATATACACTGATTAACATTTTTAAAACATCTTCCTACTGCTTTAATAATTGAGTAGTATAGCCTTTAATGCTTTTATTTTTGATTTAATAATCTACGATATATTAAGGGGTTACGTTGTTTTGAATTTTTTTGAAAATGAATGTAAAAAGAAGGATTTTTATATTTTGTTAATTGTCAATAAGTTTAAAAATTCTTAAGATATACAATTCTGTAAATTGCATATTGAAGGGAGGACTGCTCTGTATAGTTTGATATAGCATAATAAGTAAATATTATATATTTTGAAAATACAACTAATCTAATAATGATGAAAATGTAGTTTACATTTTTTATTTTTTTTTAAATTATATTTTATATATGATATATTAAAATAATACGTGAAGCCTGGAATACGTACGGAACTGTGAAGTCTACAAAACGTTCGAAGGTGTTTACTCTGACCATATAATTGTTACTGCTACACTTAAATTAAGTTTAATATCTAATAAAAAGTAAATAGTTGACCAAAAAAAAAAATGACTAGACTACTCTGATAAAAGACATATCTATTAAAAATAATTATACAAGCTATCTAAAACAACATTTCGAAGACTCAATTAAGTCATGTATAGTTACAAATGATAAATACTTAGCGTTTGTTGATTCTAATGCAGAAGCAGCAAAGAAATTTATTCCAATTGTAGAGGTATTATACAACATACCTCAGTGTTACAGACATTATAGAGGTATTATACTAACATGCATCGCGGCTAAAATAATTAATACGCTACTAAGAGAAAGAATAAATCCTACCCTAGATATGATCCTCAGACCAAATCAATATGGTTTTAGAAAATAATCTTGAGGCAAGCCGAATATTTGTAGATTTCTCTAAAGCTTTCGATTCAATACACAGAGCAAAAATGGCATACATTATTAAGTCATACGGTATTTTAATGAAGATAATCAACGCAATTATGATACTATATAGATATACTAAATCAATGGTACGGTCACCTGATGGTGACACAGAATATTTTGATATAAATGCAGGTGTTCTACAGGGGGGTACTCTGGCACCATTATTGTTTATTATTACACTCGATTACATATTAAAAAAAAACTATTGACGAAGATAAAGATATAGGCCTAACACTATCGAAACAACTAAATAGAAGATATCCAGCAATTAAGATTACAGATACAGAGTATGCTGATGATCTTGTAATATTTGCAGATTCTAGCAGAAATGCTGAAAAACTACTGAATGTATTAGAAGAAAGTGGGAAAACAGTAGGTATTAAAGTAAATTTTAAAAAGACGCAATACATGAATATAAACAAAAATAAAACGGTAAAATCTATAGATGGGGAAATCTTGAAAAATGTCGATAATTTCATTTATCTTGAAAACGAAATAGAATCAACCGATAAAGAAATAAAAATAAGAATAGCTAACTCCTGAGCAGCTATAGACAAGTTAACTTTCATATGGAAATCACCACTCAGCACAACTTTAAAAAGTAACTTCTTAAGTGCCTAAACTTACCTAATGATATTCCTTCAGGAATATGCAGAATATATTTATTAATTTTTAAATATTGTTATTAATGAATAATAAATCAAGGACACAGTGTCCTTGATAATATTATTATTATTATTTTAAATATATTATCATATAGGTGGCATAACTGATGATCGAATTAATAGTATCTATAAATTTTAATGGATATTTTAAAATAGTTGAAAGAAACTTATTATATAATTATGTTAATCGATCGTTACCCGAACAATTACCCGACATGATACCCGAACCGAAACTAAATTAAAAATAAAGATTTGAGACCATACAATCTTTCCAATTACCCGAAAATTAAAGATTTGAACCGAACCGAAAAAAAAAGATTTGAGATTTGATATTTACAGCACTAATATATATATATATATATATATATATATATATATATATATATATATATATATATATATATGAGTTATAGTCAACCCTAGATATTAAAAATCTAATATACAGTTATTTGTAATCAAACAAACAATTCTACGTATGCAATAATACGATGTATATATATATTGATTTATATCTTTAAATTATGAAAAAAATAGATGCACTAAGTGAATAAATAATCTATCATATGTGTTATTTAGGAAATTACATGTTATATTAATAGATTGTGAATTATACATTTAAGTATAATTGTATTATTTAGAAATATCAATATTAATAACATATTATCATTTCGATACCTAGCATTCCACATATGTTTTTATAGCCCCTAGTATATAACAGCACTATTTTGAATAATAAAAAAATAAAAAATACAAATGTAGACTATTTATATAATTATGAATATTGTATTCATTAAACAATTGTTTGTTGGATTTATAGTTTCTGAGATAGATTCCAAAAGTGTCCGTATTCGGGCAATGTCCGTATTCGGTAATTACCCTAATAGTATCAGGTTAGGTTCGAGTAGTTAAGAATAGAAAAAGTATCATATAAGGTATTATATTAAAAAGTATCATTACAGGATTGTACAATTTACATCACTAATATAAATAAATCGCATATCATTTACCTCGTTTTTAGGAATATCTAAGTTAATAATAGTCGATTCCAAAATATTATGATTTATAATTTGTAAGTGTTATAACTTTATAGATACTAATGATGTATAATAAAAGTTACATAGTCTAATTAATAAGTGAATGTGATAATGATCCAATAGATTAGTATGGGGGTTCATATATAACTCGATGTCGATTATAGATCTAATTAGACTCATTGGGCAATCATATGCATGATGTTAAATAAGTAATACAATATTAGACATAGTCTATCATATTATAAATGGTGTATTATTTATTCCAATTGGTTCTACAGAAATACATATCAAAAACTCTGATCAATTTGACATAAACCATGATTATATTCATGTGTAATAAGTATCTAATTAGAATGTATGTAAATGTCACATTGCATTAATATATAATTTATCGTAACCAATCAGAATGATATAATATTAATCTACAATAGGGTTAAAATATTGAATTTGATAATGATTTATAAGTGGTTTATG
Source organism: Osedax fenrisi (assembly GCA_964019155.1). Lineage (NCBI taxonomy): Eukaryota > Metazoa > Annelida > Polychaeta > Sabellida > Siboglinidae > Osedax > Osedax fenrisi. The sequence goes on from OZ025242.1 coordinate 13,681,984, forward strand.
AAATTTATTTATATATATATATATATATATATATATATATATATATACTATTTGCTGATCATAATAGTATGTTTATAAAGTCTAACTATATGTGCAGAAAGTACCAGTATCATATCTGGTATAGTATTGCAAAGATTTAGATGACGTCATCAAACGATCGCATCATTGCATCATCTCAAGGTAATTTATGATTTAAAATTACTTAATAAGTATTATATTTAAATAGGAATTAGTATTTAATAAATAAAAATTATTATTAAAATGTAACGCTTGATATACCATTCTAAAAAATTATTGAAGTTAGCATTGACGTGTATGCAAGTCTACTTGATTTATCACAGCCTATTGTTGACCATATCGAATACATACAATATAATGACCTACTTGTTAATGTATATATATATGTGACATAAATTAATAGGTTATTATTGTAACATTTTATTTATATAATTAATTTAAAAAATTAGATGCCCTATTTATGGGACGACATTATATTAACTATACATTACGAATAAGGATATATTAAAGTAACAAATAAAGTGTGTATATATATACATACATAACAAATATTATTATATTATTTTCAACTATTTTGCAAACTTCGTGTTTTATTTTCAAAAATTTTACAAACTTTGCATTTTATTTGAAAATTATTTACGTAAAATTTTCGAAAATCATTTTCGTATTATTTTCGTAAATTATTTTCAAATATTTGACAAACTTCGTGTTTTATTTTCAATAGTTTGCAATATATTTGCGAATATTTTCAATATTCGTAAATAAATTTCAAACATTTTCGACAAAATTTCAAATTTTGGTTCACTGGGGATCTTCCCACAATCATACCAGTATACTAACCGTATTATGATACACCACCGCCTGTTAAGAGTGATTTAATTTCTAAACATGGATATGCATAACACTAGAATAGAAAGATTTAATAAATTAGATTACAATTATGCAAACAAAAAACGTGTTGGTGCAATATTCAGCCTTCAAGACACATTTTAAAAAGTGAAAAATAATAATCTCGAAAATCTTAGAACACATTTAATCTCGAAATAGCGAGTGCATTGATTGGTTACATTCAATATTTGAATTTAACAACATATAATTATTTTTGATTAATGTATTATTATACCATATAATATACCACATAATACACATGGATTTACGTGATAACAGTACGCTTTCATTGTTTAGCGGAAAGAAAATATCTAGGTTAAAATTGCCTACTTATTTCGATGTGTATCATCACTTTTTAACGATTAATTAGAAAGAAATCTTCTCGATAAACAAAACATTAGAGAATATTAATGAAAGCTGGCATTCGTCACCATTACCATATTATAAAACGTCAATAAATAATTTAAAATGCTACATTGCTATTGTAAAGTCTCTAACAAAATCTAAATCTACAAAATATTACACTACGAACTATCAAAAATCCTATACATTTTTTGAAAAAAATTCTAAATATTTTTTGTTGGTTTTATCGAGTAATTTATTTTATATTATATACATATTCTGAAAATTTCATTCTAAAATATCCATTATTAATATAGAAAATAAACAAAAATCATATTTTTATCCAAATGGCCTATCTTTTTACATGTTAACATTTCTGAAGGGCCTAGAATCACCAATATTTAACCAAATTAAAAAATATCAAAAATCTGATATAATAATAGCCTATTGTTTATGAGTTTTTCTTAGGCATTTAATTCATCTCAAAAAGCATGAACTACATCACCTTTACCGCACGTTACAATCAAAATATAAAAAAAACATGAAATACTTCTCCTTTCTAAAATATAGAAATACTATTAATTAACTCGTAATCCAATTGTAATCAAATAATAATAAGAATAATATAAGAAAATAATAAAGGAAAATGTAAAAGATGTAAATATTGTAAAAAATAATATAATTATAAACCTATTCCAATTACGGAATGTTCATCATTTGTTAAAAATATATATATAAAATAAAGAAATAAATAAATAGTACTTTAATAGTTACTAATAATTTTGTATAATTTGTAGACAGTTTTTAAAAACTTTTAAAAACTGTCTACAAATGATTGGTGTTTTTTATATAAATAGGTAATGAATTACATATAAAAGGAAATTTATAACCAATACTGAGTGTATCATAATAATGTGATATATATTGGTATAAATATTTAAATCAATAATATCATTAAACTTGAAAATACGATTATGTATATAAATATGGTATTAATTGTTCTATTATTTGTTTCTAATTATTATTTACATCTAATATGTAATATAGTAATATATTGAATATTAATCAAATATATTAATCAAATATGTATTACACCATAGTACTGAGTAATAGTGCAAATGCATAAGAAATAAAAAGTAATATACATTCAGAAGGGATTTTGTATTCAATTTAGATTTTAATCTAAGCAATAAAGATATACATCGGTTTTTTACAGTTGAGATTTTTTTACTATAGTGACATTAATACTATTGACAATGTCTGAAATATTTGTATTAATGAAGGCAATAGTTGTATCATCTGAAAAAAGTGTAAAATGACAAGGATATTGTATATTTTATAACTCATTAATACGTAGTAAGACAATTTTTATAATTTTAATATTATATATCGAATTTTCTTTGAATTTATAATACCTATTTAGGTTATTACATTAGTAATTCATTTTATATAATAAATTGTATCATAAAATATAAAATATAATACATAAAATTATATTAATAAATCAGTAATCCTTTTCCATTTTCATTTATGATTTATTATGTAATATTAATTTATTAATTAATATATTATTATATGTATTATTGTTAGTTATAATTATAAGATTGATGAATATAAAATTTTGTCAAAATACATTGTCAAATTACACACAACTATAATAACAAAATATGTAATTATAACTATAGTTATAATTATATATATACTTATATTAGTTGTATACTATAACTATGATATAATGCGTATACTATAACTATGATTTAATTCGTATACGTAATACTATAATACATGTGATGTTTATTATGTTTCTCTGTTGAACAATTATAAACAAACGGTTCATTTGTAATCACGTAATGTTCATTATGCTAGATATAGTGTATTGTTGTTGTTTGTAGATATGAGGGAATATGATTATTATAAATACGTATTTATATATAAATACATACGTATACAAGTATGTATTGATATATTGTGTATTATTACGTACATTTTAAACTATATATATATATATATATATATATGTTGTTGTTGTTGTAAGTATTTATGTATACACATCATAAATAATAATAATTCTATAATGTGTATTGAACAATATATAATACATATAGAAACAAATAGCTAATATAATAGTAGGTATATATAATTTGCACGATAATATTCACGATGCGAAACGAATATAAATGTTGGGTAGTAAAACATTTTTTTAATTTCTATTTAAAGATATAGATCGATAGTTTTGTATTGCTAAGTGATGGGGAAGGTAGTAGTTTTTTCTATCTAATTGATGTTGATGCACTGTATTTTTTCCTTTCGTATTTGATGAAATAGGTAATTAATGGTGTAATTTAATGGAATTTGTATTACGTAAAAGTGTTATGTTTATTTTTAGTTTTATTTTGTTATGTAAATTATAGGGTAAGTTATAAGTAATAGTCTTTTTTAGTATTGTAAGTATTTTGTAGTTGATAGAATCTACAATGTTTAGCCAGTTAAATTTATTACGTAAATCAGTAATGATAGTTGTATAGTCAGTCTTCTGTATTCGGTATATATTTCTATTTAGGCGATTAATTATTTTGTCTAGTTTGTTTAAATTCAGATTCTGAGAATAGTGAATTACATTATTGTAGTCTGGATAGTATGAGAGTCTAAGTCAGTATTTGTGTAGAATGTCAATGTAAGTATGGTCGTATTTTGTTAAGGTTAAATACCAATATATATATATATATATATATATATATATATATATATATATAATAGTGGTTAAATTGATATTCGTAAATTATTAATTTAATTTACTTTAATCATAAAATATAATAACAGGTAGGTGTTATTTACTGACTTTTGAAGTAAATCTTAAATTTATTTTTCAATTTTAAACACATTTAATTATTCCCGAATAGAATTACGAGTTCAACCATCATATATTTCTATTTGATCACGTGATTATAAAGAACTTCATTATTTTATTATTATTTATACTAATGATGTTTGTAAAATACAATATAATATTATTCATATTATGAAATACAATATATACAGTAACAATTTTAATTACAAATATTAATATTTACTTTATAATACTCTATATTTTAAAATTAACTAATTTAATTATTATCCAACATTAAGGAGCATTATACTCTTCGAGTTAGATACACAATTATTATTATCAATTTTTGTTAGTAATTTAAATTAATTTCAAATTATTATTAAAATAATGTAACAATTATTTATCGATGTGAAATATTATAACTTATAGGTTATAAAACAAGAGTTTCAAAAATATCAATAATTAAAAATAATTAAATCTTGATGATTTTCTTAATAAGCTTGATAATAATTATAATATACAGCTTATTTTATTAGATCTATCTTCGGCATTTGATACTATTGATCATACTTTTTTAATTAAACGTCTTGAAGATATTGGTATTGTAGGTATTCCTCTAGCTTGGGTTAAATCGCACTTATCTGAAAGGACATTTTCTATAAAAAATATAACCATTATTCATCTACTTCTAAAATTTATTATGGAGTGCCTCAAGGTTCTGTATTAGGGCCATTGCTATTTTCTCTGTATATCTTAAAAATATTATATTTAATTTTCCCTCTATAAAATATCAAATTTTTGCTGTTGATATTCAATTAAGCTTCCAGTAATAGCCAATTCATCTGATAATGTAGCTCTAATTGATTGTATTAATATGGTTAAAAAGTGGTGTTTAAAATAGCTTAATGTTGAATATGAATAAAACTAAACTTCTAAATATATCTAGAACATCATCATGTTTTCCTTCTGTTATCATTGGTTCTATCACAATTGTTCCTTGCAATAATGTTAGAAACCTTGGTTTTATGTTCGATGATAACCTAAATATCTCCGATAAGATAGCTAATTTGTAAATCAACTAATTATAATTATCAATTATATAAAATACGATCAATAAGGAAATTCTTACCTTTTAGAATTTCCAAAATGTTAATAGAAGCATTAGTTATGTCACGTATACATTATTCTTGTTCTCTATATTATGGCCTTCCTGCTACTTCTACTAAATCATAAGATAGAATCATTTGATCACCTATACAAATTATATGACCAGTGAATTATGAATGAATTAGTCAATTATCACTTAGTTAATTCTAAATGTTTAAATATTTATCAGAGATCTACCTTCAGCTATTTAAAACTAATTTGTAAGCAACTGAAGATAATTCAAAGTTTACAAGAGGAATCTAAGAAACGCGTCTACTCGGTTATAACAAAAGAGGAATTATAAGCTAGCAATATGTGGAAAAGGTTATTTCAGTATATCTCCAGTGAATCTATGGAATGCACTACATGAAGGATTAAGAACTAATGTAAATTATTCATATTTTAAATCTAATGTATTGTTATTAATTCGTAAAAATTAATTTTATTATTTTCAACTGATTTATATTTTTTATGTGTATTATGTTATATATTTATATTTTTTGTACACAATAGAGAACGTTTAACGTTATATTGGTGTCTAAATAAACATTAATGCATTCATTTATTCATTTATTCATTCATAAAGGCAGAGAATATTTTCCAGGAGTGCACATTTGTAACTTGAATGAATAAATGTAATCATATTATAGACATACGACATACTATGTATATCATACTTGTAATACATTGTATATATATATATATATATATATATATATATATATATATTAAATCTATATATAGTATGTATACAATTATATATATATAAATTATTAACTGTCTATTATATACAAATTAAAAAATAATAAAAAAATATTTAAAATTAATATACTCAAAATAATTCGTTTTCATTTTGTACATCTACAATAAATGTTACTATCAATTTAACTTTGAATCCTTTTACTCAAAATGTTTGGATTCGATAAATTATAAAGATAATATAAATAAATAATATAATTGAATATTTCTCTGTATGTGTAAATAATACAAATTTATATATTTATTAAATATATGGCTAATATGTTTATAAACATTATAATTAATAAATTATGAAAAATAATTAAATTATATAATATTTAAATTAAATATTAATTAAACATTTTTACCATAAAGCTATATGTTTTTAATAAGATTGTTTTATAATTATTTAAAAAAAAACTAATTATTATAAAAGTTGATACATTTTGAAAAACATACTATTTTCCTTATACTTCACATTAACAGTGATAAATATTATCACATCTTCTTATAAATGTATAATAGTATTTAGTTAACGTACATAAATAAATATTTATTATTAATGTACTATATCCAATATTTTAATAATTTGAATTATTTAAAATAATGTAACAATTATTTATCTATGTGAAATATTACTTATAAAATGAGAGTTTTAAAAACATCAATTATTTAAAATAAGTATTTCCAAAGGCAAATATTATGCTGCAAGGAGTTCACATATTTAACTTTTAATACATAGTATATCTAAAAATGTATCTGTGTTATCTTTAATTTTATAATTATAGCTATACATATATAGAATGTATAATAATTATATATAAATGACTAACTATATTATACAAATTATAAAATAATAAAACAAATTAATGAAATCGCAAAATATAATGTATGAAAATATAAAATGTAAAAAAGGAAGTATATTATCCTTAAAAAATATATACTGAATGTTAATACCAGAGTAGATGTGTAAAGCGAAAATATTAAAATCATTAACCATTTTATCCACAAGGTTATCGGCAAAATATATGTATATGTTATATTTTATTTTATTTTATTTATAATATACCACTTAGCAAAATATAATACAATATTAGAACTGTAGAGATGGATGGCTT